>JBBPCY010094874.1:0-21744 GCA_037974405.1 Brachyalestes nurse
GAACTTCCTCATCTGTGTAGCGACTGGGCCACATGAGCTCACCGCGCCCCCTAGCGTCGTGGAGCACTTCCGGTTTGTGATCTCATTTTCCTTTTGTTTGTCCTATTTGACTTGCAGCGCGTTTTTCTTTTGTTTGTCTTTTTTGACTTGCAGCACGTTTTTTTTGTCTTTTTTGACTTGCAGCGTATTTTCATTTTGTTTCTGCTTTTTAATTTGTTCGTCTTTTTTAATTTGCAGCGCATTTTCATTTTGTTTCTTTTTCTTTTGTTTGCGTTTTTTGACTTGCAGCTCATTTTCATTTTGTTCGTGCTTTTTCTTTTGTTCGTGTTTTGTCTCTAGGGGCCACCGTAAGTAGGCGCTTTTTTTTATATATGATTGCAACAAGAATTGACTCGCTATACTGAAGTATAAGTGAAAATTATCTATGAACTATATTGTCTGACATTAATGTGTCTTTTATTGAGGTTTATGCTTAATGAGGACAGTACAGGATGGCTCCTCCTCTGCAGCGGCTAGCCTAATTGAAGAGTAAAGCATTGGTGAAGATTAATGACTGATGATTCTGTCACCACTGCTGCGAGGAGCTCTACCTCTGTCATAGCTATGAGAAGACTCACCCATTATGCCAAGTCTCACCCACTGCATCAGAGAATGGCTCCTCATATTTAGCCAGAGGAGATAATAGCTGACATTACAGCTTTGACATACCTTGGAGTAAGATGCCCTCAAGTACAAAAAAGTTATTAGATGCTGAGAAGAGTCCATCTGCAGCTAAGAGAAGGGAGGTTATTAGGATTATGGTTACTGAAATACTATGTGCAAGAAACCAGGAAAGGCACATCACAGAAATAGCAAGATGGCAATTTGCTACCCAAAATCATTCCAAGATGAGATTGAGGGCAAGGCTGTTGGCACTGGTTACAGGAAACTCTTAATGTCTCAGATAGATAACTACAAATGGCTCCAAGCTGTTTCGGCCCAGAAAAGGCTTTCTGAAAGTGCCAGCCTGGACAATACAAAGAAAGTGCACAAATATGCATAATTCTGCATTAAATTGGAACTGGAGCTGGTGAAACAAAGCATTGCAAAAACAAGAAGGACTAATGATTATATTAAAAAAAGACAAAGATGCAAAAAACCCCAGAAAGACTGATGGTGAGACACACAGAGATTGAGACTGTTAGGATTGAAGGAGCTGGAATACTTGAGGAGTGAACTTTCCCCTTCCTGGAAACTGGAATGAGGATTCATTTCTGGGAACTACTGGGCATCCAGGTTAATAACCACTTTGAAGAGTCTACAATCAGCAAATTCCACAGAATCCTGTGGTATTTTCAGTTTGTGGATACTGAGTCATCCAGCAGAGCTGGCATTATTCTGAGCCGAACCCTGGCAGGACGAGATGAACATGTGCAGCTGTACTGATGCTCCTTAGCCATTTGGGGAAAGAGAGTAGTGAGGAATGGGCAACTGTCTCAACACAAAACGGATCTCCCATCCATCGTCATGGGCAGCGTGAGGTCACTGAACAATAAGATGGACGAGATACAGGAAACAGGAAATTTAGCAGTATGATGTGTATTTCTGAGACATGGCTGCATGAGCATATTCTTGTCTCTGCCATGGATGTTGCTGGCTTTTCATGTGTTTGGGCAGACAGAACATGGCGTGATAGTGGGAAGAGGGAGAGGACTTTTAGTTAACGAGCGATGGTGCCACCCTGGTCACATGTGCAGTCCAGACATTGAGCTGTTAGCAGTTGGACTATATCCATACTGTCTGCAAAGAGAGTTATCACACATGATCACCATCGCTGTTTACATTCTTCTATCATTCCTCTATCATCCAATTCGATGACACCATGTGACATCATCCACTCTGCAACCGCAAGACTCCAGACGAAGCACCCAGATGCTTTCGTTCTCTCCCCCGGATATTTCAACCATGTCTCTCTGAACAGGACACAGTTCACACAGTTCATGGACTGTCAAACCAGAGACTATACGACTGTCTGGAGACTACAGACTGGGATGCTCTTTCTCAGCGACATGGAAAGGACATTGATAGCCTTGCAGACTGTGTCACATGAACTTTTGTGTTGATTACGCTGCTTCCCCATTAACAAGCCATGAAGACATAAAAAAACCTCTTGAATGAGAGGAAGAAAGCATTCAGGTTAGGGACAAGAGGGTACAGGGGAGTGACAGAGATATTGACAGGGCTAATGAGTTTAACCTGTTTCTAACAGATTCAACAGTATCCCTCAGCCCAGTGTCACACTCCGCTGGCTTCCTCCATCAGTGCCTCGACAGAAAGCTGCTTTCCACCCTGCCTCTCTTCTTCTCCCACTATCTCACAGCTCCCCTCCTGTTGATGATTTTGACACCCACATACCGCACTACACCATCACTGAGGAGCAAGTGAGGAGAGAACTATGCAGACTAAATCCTGCCTAGGTGCCGTCCCCAGATGGCTTAAGCCCACATGTTGTGTGCCTCCCAGCTATCTGGAGTACTGATGAGGATCTTCAACTTGAGCCTCAGTATCAAGAAGCACCTGTGCTGTGGCAAACATCTTGACTAGTTCCTGTGCCAAAGATGCCGCACCCTAGTGCTCCATCAGACTACATTCCAGTTGCACTCATTTCCCACAGCATAAAGGTCTAAGAGAGACTTGTCCTGGACACCCTCAGCCCCCTAGATAGGCCAACACTAGATCCCCTTCAGTTTGCCAACCAAGACAAGGTTGGAGTGGATGATGCCATCATCCACCTTCTGCACCACTCCTACAGGCAAGAGGATCCATAAGGATCATGTTCTTAGATTTCTTTAATACCTCCTCAGGGAACAGTTCTGTCACTTTTCACACTGTATACATCTGACTTCAAATACAACACAGAGGGCTTCCATCTGCAGAAATTCTCAGATGACTCAGCAATAGCTGGATGCATGGGGATGATTCAGAATACCGGATGGCTGTGGACAATTTTGTTGACTGGTGTCAGCTGCAGCTCAACATCAACAAGGCCAAAGAACCAGTGGTGGATCTGAAAAGCTCACCATCTCCGGTCACTCTCCTGTCCATTAGATTTTTCAGGACTACAAATACCGTCATGTGCACATGGACGATAAGCTAGACTGGTCAAAGAACCCTCTGGCCACCTACAAGCTACAAAATGTAGGCTCATAGGAAGACGCAGTTCTTTTAGAGTCTGCAACACCATGTTGTGGATGTTCTGGGAGTCTGTAGTGGTCTAGGAATTTACTCTTAACCATAACTTGAAAAAGTAGTTTCAAGAGAGGTTATGTTTCATGTGACGTGAGGATACATCTGGTCCCTTTATATGATTCAATAGTGTGTTTAAAGACAATAAGGTTGGCATTTCCACTTTATTTGATAGCTGAAGTACAGACAGGAAAGCAGATAAGAGAGAAAGGATGAACCAAACCAGTCCATTGAGTGAAGAAACTCACTGAATAACTGGCCTTTTGTGGCAACCTCTATGAGTTTCCACTTTGGGTGTGACTGGGGGGTATTCCACAAACAGGATTTAGTTAGCTGGCTAAACTTAAGATGAAAGTCATGATTATCCAATAAGTGTTCAGGTAAGCAATTCAGAAATTGTAGGGTTCAAGCAGACTAATACAGTGCATATAAAGGCACTGAATGTAACAGTTAGATAAGACAGCATGGTTAAACATACATTTTTCATCAATTGTGTGCATAGCTTCCATCAATGGAACTATTTTATCTTTATGGCAATGCCCTGAAAGTTTGGCGTGGTACCTGTTGTATTTGAAAGGCGTGGCATGCTTTGCATGGCATTCTAGAAAATGAATTGGAATTGATCCAAATGACCTGTCAAAATTTCCTTGGCCTACATGACATATGTAGTGACATTGATAAAACGGTGAAAAACACTTTGAAACAATACCTGTTTGTGTACAGAAAAGAAAACAATGTAAAAGGTGAGCAATCAAACACTTTCCTTTCAGATATGTGATGATTACAAGGCTTTTGAAGAGGGTCTCTTTGGTTCTTGTTTTTTGTTATTTGTCTCTTGTTCTTCTCTTTTCTGAAGTCCATGCTACCTCACAAATCATTTCTGCCGCACTGCTCTCTTGATTATGAAACTTTCAAGCACGCTGCTGCTCTTAAGGACTTAAAGCTCATAATTATTGGTTGTAATACTTCGTGCTTGGACTTTTACAGTGCATTGTTTTCCTGACTCTGCCTTTACTACTTTTACTTTTTTTGGATTTATTGGCACGTATGTGCTTTTACTGACTGCGACATCATGAATCATATGTGTTTAAGAGAGGCATTCACAAAATGCAACACATCCTGCGCTAAGCTACTAAAAACACTTTTTAAAAAGCTTGTATGTAGAGTGTCCAGCGAACATGTAGATAGTTTGAGATGAAGCACTATTTCCTCAAAAGTTCTAATATCTATAAAATCAAACTTGGACATGATAGACATGTTACCTGAGCGTCTAGGTCCAAAGTTTTGTCTAATATTTACAATTTTGTTATTTAAAAACATGCAAATTCATTACATTTTGAAAAAAAGGAAACTGCACCCAGGGATTTCTTAACCTCTCAACAGAGTACGAGTGTTCCTAGTGTTCCTGTTGATGAGAAATATGCCCTTCTAGCTTTGCCCAACTCAAGGTAGTAGCTGTGGAGTCTCTCTTTGAAAATGTCGTAGTTAGCTTGGAGTTAAGTTTGCTTCCAACAGTGCTTTGCTTTCTATTCTCTCTTCTGATTTGTTGCTGCTGAGAAATTTCTCCACGCTCCTTTCTGTTTACCAGCAATGGTTTTGACTTTGAGGAGTACAACAGCATCAAGGACCCTGAGCATTTTAGAGTTAAAATGATTTAGACATCTACAGATTCTCTCGGAGTCATTCGGCTTCCATGAAGACAGCCCTGGTATTTTCATTAATAAACCTTGTTTTGACAATCCTAGAGCCAATTTGGATGATAGGAGAGTGTGCATCAAAGAAAACAGAGTGAAGATCTGACTGAGCCACATCTAAAACATTCACAGAAGCAACACAGAGGCCTTCATTCATAGCCAAATCCAGTGTGTGACCACGGGTATGAGTAGGGCCAGTCAAGTGCTGAGTGACTTCAAAGGCGTCTTGATTAACTTTTCGGAATCTTGACATGACTTGACTTTATTCGTATTTGAACTATTTTTGTTGCTTGCTGCCAGGCATCGAAAGCGCCGTAATTTGGGGGTTGGGGTTGTTTTATCACGTTTAAATGCAAATTTTGGTGTCAGTTTAACTTGTGCATAGACTAAAATGAAGAGCGTGCACGTTTGCTGAGACGTGATTCATTGGTTAATCTACTTCAACACACTGTGGCATTTAAAAATAAATGGGCCAAGAGAAGGCCTAGTGTTCCAGCAGCATCAGTCAGGTGGTCTATTAACCCATCGGTCTCCATGACAACATATAGAACTTGGCGGATGCGAGCCGTAACGAGACTGCAAGTTACATTTTCAGGAAATCATCACTTTGTTCTTACCCCGTATGCCCACTAGATGGTACAGTTGGATTCAATTTGGTCATTTAAATGCAGGTCATCAGTTGTAACACAGTAGCGTCTGTATAAATATTATTAACATGAATATTTGTCTATAACTAGGTCATGTTAAATAATTGAATATGATGTAATATGATTTTGTGATATGATTTTGCTATTGTTACACACCACAATATTCTGCAATAATCTTCACCCTGCTGCGCAGTACTCTGCTGTTGAATAAATTAAATGCCTTGATTTTATTTGGTGGACTGCTATTATTTCGGACCAGCACCCCAAGAAGATACTCATTACAACATACCAACGATCCAACTATTTATTACCATTGAATCACCCGTTCTACAAAGGTGGTAAAAGCCATTTGGACACAACTGGTTTATCGACACATGAAGATAAAGGAAAAGAAAGAACTTACTCAAGAGCTCCCACCTCCCAGTAACAATGGTCAGTAGTTCCAAGAACAGTTAAGGAGGTTGGTGACACAAACTAGACCCACTACAGGAGAACAGTGACACATACTGTCTCTGATGATGGGACAGAACTGGAGATCAGCATGAGAAAATATCTGTTGGCGAAAGAATGCTGCTTACGACGATGCAGTGTCCAGATATCAGACCCAACTCACCGACCTGTATGAATAATCAAACCTTTTCAGCTGAACAAGGCTTCAGCCACATTACATCATCCAAAATAATGTAAAGGTGGGAGCTTTGAAGCCTACCAAGAATTCCTTACAAAAAACAGCATGGAACAAGGAACAAATGCATATAAAAGCTTTCTGGTACCGACACTGATCTGAGGTCTCTTAATGACTCGGCAAAACCAAGTAATGACCACCCATGTGGGCTAACACTGAAGGAAATCTTCTGCTATTGTTGACGTGCAGAAAAGTTCCACAACAAAAGACAAGAAAAGCAGCAAATAGGCTTGTCCTGGTACAGCTAGACTGAGGATAAGGCGACTCAGTGACTAATGGGCCAAGGCCAAGGATAGTACAGCGGAAGAGGAACTGGTGGTCCACTATCTAAAAGGCCACAGGTCTGCTGTGTGTGTGGTTTAGAGGGCCGTTTCACCAGAACCTGATCAAATGCTGCAAGCTACACACCAATCTACAAAAAATACACCCTCTCAAGTCACAGTGTGTTACACCTACCAAAAGCCAGGCCACATTCTGAAGCACTGCATGCTTAACAAGTAGCCAGGAGGCCAGAAGAACCCTGAGAAATGTTAGCGTTGAGAGCACATATCTAGCAGCAATAACACTAAATGTTGCGTTAGTCCCTGATCATCCATTTCATTTAACTAAAAGAGATCGACTATGTACTTTAGTCCAACATGGGTGCCAGAATTATTACAGCAAGGGGGACATGTCCCCGGTGCTTTTCAAAATCATTTGTCCCCCCATCCCTCAGAGTTGCATGCAACTCCCAACACCGTCCCTCACCCCAACGACCCAGCACCCCCCACCCCACCGCCTTCAACGGCCGAGACGTAGAGCGCTGAGTCCCCCCCACATTAAAAATGCCCATGCAGTCCAATGCACTAATGAAAGCCTTATCACTACGGCTAAGGATGATGATGATGGTGATGATGACGAAGATTTCATCATGATCCAAGTTGATGTTTCCCACATCCTTTTATTTAGTATAGCTGGAGTCCACACGACCAGACCAAGTGAAACAACTATTAGCTGAGAGCAGAGAACAATCGTAACTTTATAACGTGACCTGTTCAGATCAGATAACAAGTTACAACAGATATTTTAGTAAGCAAAGTTATCCATGCCATCCACATGGTCAAGACAGACAGTCTTGTTATACTTAAATTCGATTTAAATTCAGACCTCTTACATATTAAAAAAAAGCTAATTGACCCTATGTGTATCCCTACATACTTGCTAAAAAAATCTTAGCGCTGAGGAGGTTCTTAAGCCGAATAAATCTAAACTAAACAGATCAAGCAGGATCAGACATCTCTAAGGGCTGGACACACAAACTTTACTTTTTCGTGTTGCCAGCTTAAGCCACAGTCCACTTAAAATGAAGACAAATATGAACATGGTGCTCTCCAAGGAGTGCCACAGATCTTGTGGGCTGCACATAAATATAATGTATGTCTCATAAACATTGCGACTCCCCTACAAATGAAGGACAAATCTGATCTGAACAAACCACAAAACCCTTCAAGGCCAGATGCTGAGGGGAAACAAGGTATCTTCTGACTTCTACTACCAGTTTCTACAGAATCCATACATTTTAAATATTCTTATATTCACTACTTTTCCCTTTTACATTTACTACTTTAGCCTTTCGCATTCATTACTTTCACCTTTCACATTCTCACTCCCATGAAAGCCAAAAGAATGTGACCACATTTTCAGCATATGTGAGAAACCAAAGTAATAAATATGAGAAAGAAAACTAGTCTATGAGAGAAGCAAAACTGGTATGTGTGAGAGGGACATGCACCCTAGTGTGGGCGGTTCATCCACATGGCAGAATGTGATTGCTTTTTCAACAATTTACTTCATTTTCTTGAGGAAACACAGAGAGAACCACCAGATGGCTAACGGCAGGCGTATTTTTACTGGGAGCTTGATGACCACTCATTAAATGACCAGGAACGGCCTCATTCCACCTACAACTCGTCCAAGGTACAGTATAACTTCAGAACAGATATCCCATCTATTGGAATGAACTGTCAAAAACAGCTTTGTGCCTACGGATTAGTCAGCAAACTCTGTACAGATATAGACAGCATCTATTAATTCAACCACTGCATTGTACTGTTGTGGCCACCAGCTTTGAGAATGACACAAATATTAAGTTTGCTGCTTTAGTTTGCTGCTTTATGATGACAATTTGCATTTACTCCAGAAAACACATTTGCATTGCATTTCAGCCCCGCCACAAAATGATTTGCGGACATCGGATCAGTTATCCTCTCATCAACACAGGTGAGAGTGTTAATGAGGACAAGGGTGGAGATCACTCTGTCATGCTAATTGAGTTAAAATAGCAGACTGGATGCTTTAATAGAAGGGTGTTATAAATCATTGTCCTGATTGTTTCTCTCTCAATCATGGTAGTCTGCGAGGAAACATGTGCAAGAAAACATCATTGCTTTGTATAAAAAGGGCTTTACCAGCAAGGCTATTGCTTCTAGTAAGATTGCACCAAAATCAACCATTTATCAGATAATCAAGAACTTCAAGAAGAGATTCAGCTGCTGTGAAGAAGGCACCCAAGAAAGTCCAGCAAGAGCCAGGACTGTCTCCTAAAGAGTATTAATCTGTGGGATCGGGGCACCATGAGTGCGGAGCTTGTTCAGGAATGGCAGCAGGTAGGTGTGAGAGCATCTGCATGCACAGTGAGGTGAACATATTCAGAGGATGGCCTGGTGTCAAAAAGGGCAGTAAAGAAGCCATGCATGGTGTAAAGTCATTTTCTCTGATAAAGCCACTTTCCGATTGTTTGGGGCATCTGGAAAAATTATTACCTGGAGAAGAAAAGGTAAGCGCTACCATCAGTCCTGTGTCAGGCCAACAGTAACACATCCTGAGACCATTCATGTGGTCTCTCCTGAGAGAGAATGGGTTGCATACTTTGGATGTTGAGGAGGAGAAAAAGACATAATCTAAGGGAGACTTTGTGCATCAACAGCGTAGAAGTGATAGGAGAAGCCATGAAGATTTTACATTGCCAAGAGAGCAAAGGGAAGAGAAAAGGGAAGAGGACCCAGGACTGAATCTTGTAGGAAATTGGTGAAGAGTTTGCAAGGATGTGGATCTTCTCTATTTTACCTGATGAAAGCATTTCCATAGGTAGGACTCAAACACTTCCATGCAGAGCAAGTGACTCCGAGGCTGGCAAGAACAGGATCTTGGGGTTTATCATGTTGAAGGCTGTAGAGGGTTCAAGAAGAATTAGGACTTCACTTTGTTGGGCACATGTCTCCTGCCTGTTCAAGAATTTTTGAGAGTAAAGAAATGATACCAGACAGTAGCTATTAGAGTCGTCCAGCATGGGCTTTCTCAGAATGGATAGCACCTTGGCATTAGTATTAGTTAATAAAAACTGTGCTTAAAGAGAAGTCATTTAGGCTGTAATAAAAAACGCAAATTACATTACGGTTCATTACTACCTAACGTTTCTCTCAAGAGCAGCAATCAGAGTGAACGTCAGGATTATAGCTGTCTGATATATATAGTCTAATAACATATGACACCACCAGTCTATGCAGAACTTTTTATTATTATGTTCTCTTTTCAAGTGTGTGGCAACCTCTAAATGCTTTAAAATAAGTTCTGATAGGAACCTCAACAACCATACCACATTTTTTTGAGTTTTCAGGTCACTGTACTGTGTCCTAGGCTGTGTAATCTCCCTCCTACAATCAATGACAAACATGCATTTGTTCACAGGTGTCACATCCCCATTAATATTCCTGTGAGGTCCAGCGCTCGGTTTTGAAGGTCTGCTGATCACTAACCTGCCTCCAACTTGTTTCTTGCTCACAACATCTGGCATTATGGGGCAGATGGGTGAGCTAGTGGCTAAGGCGTTGTCTGCAATCAGAAGGTTGTGGGTTTGAATCCCAACACTTTTAGTGTCATCACTGAGGTTCCCTTGAGCAAGGTACTGTCCCAACACACTGCTCTCCAGGCGCCCCTCGTTGGTGTCCGCCCCTGGAATGGGTTAAATGCAGAGAAGGAATTTCACTTTGTTCACACTGGATCAGTCATTGACTTTATGAAGTCTATTTGGCCCTATCTTGGACCTTCATTCTGATTTCAGACCAGCATAGCCTCTGACAGCTGGTTTGAATCTATTACAGGAAGTATGCCAATAAGGCCCTACAATATTTCATCTGTCCCTCATTATCCTCAGCTTCAGTTGTTTTTTTTATATCTGATGTTTAATGATATTTTGAGTGACATGCTGAAGAAATATATATATCAGTTTAAGTTAGCTGAGAAGTCTCTGTTTCAGGAGACCTCCTGTGCATTCCTAGGATTCATAATCAATTAAGTGTTAACCAAATTGTTATTCAATTTTACTCCTATGGTGCATGGCGCATAATAAAGCAGTGAAAACACATCCACACAGAGTTGTGAGCAATTAGCATTTTCATCAAAAAATGCTGTTGAGCTTTTGTTCAGATAGTCTAAAGTATCAGTATTTTTTTAATCCTATTTTCGCTGCTCCTGTTATTGTCACATTGAGCTGTGCCTATCCAGAAAAGGAGGCGCAAATGCAGACTTCCATCTTTCTTTGCTTTATTTAAACACAAATTAAAGGAGGCACGATGGCTGTAAAACACCTACAAAGGTGAATCCTGAATGGAACACAACTCAGGGTTAGCGTGAGGGAGAACCGACAAATGAGAACACACAAAGCAGGCTATTTATATTATTAACCCAGATACAAAAGACCTGGTAATTATTAGGCTTAGATCCTTAGCCAGCCAAGAGCTCTTACTGATCTCCCCGACCAGGAATGAGGCCACACCCACACTCAACATATATAAACTGATTGGAGATGTGACAGTTATGTAAGAATAGATTACTTTTGGTACACCTATACATAAGAAATGCATTTATAAGAAATATTTCCCCAGAAGTGGTCCATTAATTCATCTCATGAACAGGATGTTACATGCTAAACACCTACAATACAATTTTGTTATCACAGTAGTAACCTAGAACAGAGAGTAGATACTGTGCTGAATCCCCTGTGTGACAAGGCTCTTGTGAAGAAAGGTTCTTTCTCAACCCTCCAAGATTGAAGGAGGGTCAGATATAAGGACGTTGTATTGAAAATGTAAAAAAAAATCGTTTTTTTTTTTAAAAATTTGAATTAACTGTATTTTGAACTAGTTCTTTTTCAGTGTGAACTGGCACAACACTGGTTGTACTGATACTTCAAGGCTAAGCATCGTGACACATTTAAATCTTTCGCTCAAAATATTACATTAAATCACTGGTGCTGCAGTGTCTCACCACTCACAGGTGCGCCAAGATATTGCAGGGTGGCCCACCAATGGCATAGCCTACGCTCCACTCGAGCACTGCTAGCAAAAACATGGACAAGTTTATGCGCCCAGCCAAGCCTTCAGCAGAGGCTGACTCTTCATCAGCTGCAAATTCAAGTGTGAGACTTGAGATGATCCTCTTTTTTTGACTGGGAACTGGTTAATTTTGTGGAGACAGTTGTTTATTCTTATTTATAACTTCACTATGCTCTTTATTTCTCCCACAGTGGTGAAACTGCACCATTTGTTATTGTATTTGTTTCGCTCAATTACAAAAGGGAGTTGTATTTCAAATAAAGTTTGAATCTGAACCTGTGTAGTTTGAATGGGGGGTGGGGGGGGGGCTCATTAATGTTTCTAAATAGAAAAGGGGGGCCCTGCAGAGAAAGTTTGGAAACCACTGTATTAATGTAACCATGGATTACTGGATAATGAATAATTCTTTTAAACACTCCAAACAAAAACTGGCTCCAATGACCAAGATGGCTCCAATGACCAAGGGCTGCATTAGACCATGATCTGACTCTGACTTTGGGAAAGCAAGTGAATGAATGATGCATGCACACCTTTGTGCTATTGTTGCCTGGGTAAAAGCCCATTTGTCCACTTTTGGCTTAGTACATCACTGCTGAAGTTAGACCAAAGTTATTGTTCATGTACACACAGGTCCATCAGCACATCAACAAATTTATATTAATTAACATTGGTTCTTGATTGGTAGCAAGGGTCTGCATAATTTACATGTATTATGTAACCTAGTTACTTCAGTGTAAACAGTTATCTGTCCTGGGGACCTTCAGCAGCCCTGGTTTTACAAATCATTGACACAGTCATGAGCAACTTTAAGCATGAATATACTTGATAGGTGATAGGTAGAATATAACTTTAGCAATAGTATAAGTACATTTGAATTATAAATACTTAAAATTTTCTGGATATCCAAAAGCTACAGAAGCCTAAAATGAGCTGTGAAATGTTCAGATAGCTCTTAGTTTTTTTGTGATCTCTCTTTCAATATTTGTGCAAACTACTTGTATACATTTTAGATTACACCGTTCAGTTATCAGCAGTGTCTTTCAGCTCAATTTTGTTGTAACAAGGTTATTGTCATGCCGGACACCAGGGCTGGACTGGGACCAAAAATCTAACCGGGCATTTTGAGCCAAGACCGGCCCACCAGGCTGTCGTTCCGAGAGGGGGGCGGGTGCTGACGGCATTCCGCGGCGGCCCATAATTACCTGCCCGGCCCAAATTTACCATCGCTCGGGGGGTGGGAGGCTGACGAGATTCCGCGGTGGGCCAAAATAACTGCCCGGTAGTGATGCGCGTGTCGACCCGTGACCCGCGGCTGTGGGCGGTTTTAGGGTAGACATTTTTAAAATATCGTGGGTGCGGGCGGGCGGGCCAAAACGTTACAAAACACATTTCGTTATTGATCAAAACGTGTTGTAAACGGGGTTCGAGATTTTTTTTTCCTCGGGTCGGGTTTCGGGTCATTATCCACGCGTATTTTTTGCGGGTTGGGCGGGGCTGGCCCAAAATTACGTGGACGGCCCAAAATTACCATCGGCCCACCGGGCAAATGCCCGATATGCCCGATGGCCAGTCGAACACTGCCGGACACAATTGCAGGAGTGCTGAAAACAATGAGAGCTTTAATCCAAAGGAGAACATAAACAGTTTCTTGCAAAAAAATTGCAAATAAACTGATCTTCCTGGTCTTGGTCAGGGCAGAGTAATGTGTGCACAGGATAGGATAGTCACAAGGAACAGGGAAAAGTAGGAGCTCAATGAGAAACAGTGTTGTGCCAGTTCACACGGAAAACGAACTAGTTCAAAATACAGTTCATTTAAATAAAAATGAACTAGTTCACGTTCATAGTTCATTTTCAATATATTTGAACAGCTCAAAAATGAACTAGTTCACTTCGTTTTTTTTTTCAAGACGACATCCTTCTATCGGAACCTCCTTCAATCTTCTCCTTCTGTCTGTTATACGACTGAACAATCACAGACATAAGTTACATTAAAAAGAATTATGAGGTTGAGAATAGATCTTACCACTTAAGCAACGCATCATGTTATGGTGAAAATGGAAAAAATTAGGTGCAGGTATAACATTACGTACTGTATATGGAATTTTTATTCAGAAAACATTAACACCAACACATATCTTTTAAAGTGCTCAGAAAAGAACATAACTAAAAATAAACTAACAGTCGTTGTCTTTTTTAAAACCTTATCAAACTAGTGAAAATGTACAACTCTAGAACTCTAGAACATACAGTATTTAGATGTACTAAACATAAATATCTCCCTTTTATAAATTTATTTCCCACGTGTATTTCTGCTGAGGAGTCCAAACTTGAATAAGAATCAGAAGAGCCGATTCTTTGTAGTGAATTAGAAGATCCGGCTCCCATCGAGTGGAGCTGAAAGAACCGGCTCTTCTTTGGGAGCCGTGTCACAAGAGCCCAGAACGTGAACTGCGTTCAGTCTCGCGAGAGTGAACGTCACTCACGGTTGCGTTCATAATTTGGAAACCGACTCGTTCAGTTCAGCGTTCAGGAAAAAATAGGAACATGTTCAATGAACACCGTTCATTGAACGCGTTCATGCACAACACTGGATATATATCTTAAAATGGATTACTCAAAATTAGACCAGAATTGGCTGGATATCAAGCAAACATTATGTAACAACATTAAAATGCATGATCTGCCATTTATTAGTAACACACTGCTGTTTTAAGAGCATCAATATCAGCACTTCACTGATAGTCTGGTGGGAATTTTTTAAGATGAATAGAACTTCATTGGTCTGATGTAATTTGTCACCCATCTGGAACAACCCTGATATCCTCCTTAACAAAATAATGATACACTTCACAACATGGTATGATAAAGGAATAAAACGCCTAGAATATATAATTCAGGACAATCAAATGATAGCATTTGACAAAATAATGGAAATGCATAATATTGATAAAAGCAAATATTTAATCTTCAAATTAAATCAGTAATACAAAACAAGTTAAACATTAAGCAATTAGGCTTAGAGCTCTCACCTAAAATAGCAAGTTTCCTAATAACTCCAACAAAAACATAAACTGCTCTCGAAAGTTTATGGCCATATGACAGAATCTGAGACAACACTCTTGTTGTCCATCCATAAATGGGAAAGGGACTTACTCATCAACCCAGATATACATTTCTGGACACAAATCTGCTCAAACACCTTTAGGATGATGCAAAACTCCAATTTGCAGTTAATACAATATAAAATCCTACACCAAACGCACTATACTAGACAAAGGATGTACCAGATGGGTGTCAGGAAGTCCAATAACTGTACAACCTGTAGGGAGGACACACCGGATAATTATATGCATGCTTTTTGGCACTGTTCACCAGTTAAGGAATTTTGGCAGAGAATTTGCGAAAATCTATCCACACACATGGGGCTTCCCATCCCTGTCTCCCCGTCACTTTGCTTGCTTGGGGATCTCACTAACATTAATATAGAAGCTAACCAATCTTACATGGTTTTTACAGTACTAACCATTGCTAAGAAAATCATCCTTCTGAACTGGAAGTCAAAAGATCACCTAAACATAACTCAATTTAAAAATCTACTTTTAGACCATGTTTCTGTGGAGAGGATGTCTGTCCGTAAGAAAAATAAATTGGCAGTATTCGAACGCAATTGGTCCCCAATAATCAATTTTATCATGTAATATCCAACTGCACCGGTGGGAGGAGTGTTGGACTATGAGCCAAGTCAGCATCAACCACCACCACTCCCATGTGACAAACCAGTCTGCTCACTCACATGCACGCACACACACACACACGTATACACACACGCTTACACATGCATACACAAGTGGACTGCCAGTGGAGTATGATCAGTGGTTATAGCTGGTATTATTATTATTATTACAATTACTATTATTATTGATATTGATGTAATGTTCCTTTTTAAAATTTATTTATTTATTTATTTGTTTTTTATTATTATTAATATTATTATGGTATATACATGGGTGCATATTATGAGATACTATTTAATTAATGTATTATATTTTATTATTTTATTATTATCAGTCTAACTTCATTAACTCTGGATCAGAATCGCATTGTGTCTCTATTTTGACAGTTTTATCTTGTCTTAGTCTGTTTATAGTCCTGTATAGGTTCTTGTTTATTGGTGAATCTGTTATCTACTTATTGTGTTTGGTTTTGCATTACTTTATTTTGTCTATCTATCTTTTTGTCTTTTTTTGTTTTTGTTTTGTTTTTTTTCTTCTCTCTTTTCCCTTGTCTCTTTTCATGTCCCCTCTCTACTGTGCTTGTATATTCCAATTGGTGTGTGTTTTGTAACTGTCACGTCGTATGGCCCACTCCGTGACCTCAGGGCAGAGCATAAAAGCACCAGGATCCTCTGGTTCCAGTCATCTTTTCTTTATTCTTGTCTTTAACCAACTCAAAAAACAAAGAAGGCTAATGTGATGGTTGACCGACAACCTATGTCGGTCCAAACTAAACTTAAATACCCAAAACCCCAAACAAAGACCCAATCACAAAACACAATTACTTTAACTGAACTCAAAACACCTGATGTTAATCCATAAATAAAACCCTAACCCTACATAACAAAAGTCCCACAGAAAAACACAAAAACCCCAACAGAAACCCACAGCGACCCCTGCTGGCCGCTAGGGGGGACGTAACAGTAACTTGAAACTAAAAACAGTTGTCCTCCGAAGAGGTGGGGTGGTGGCAGGGGAAAAAAAATCTCCCGGTCCTGATGGCCGCACTTTTGGGTATGTCTTAGAGACTTCATATTTCAGGTCTTTAAAGAGCTAATACGTAACTGCTCACTTCCAGACAGTATGAAGTAGGGTATCATCACCCTTATACCAAAACCTAGAAAAGACAGCAAGATTCCAGATAACTAACATCCGATCACTCATCTGATGGTGACTCTGTTGTCGTGGATGGCACACAGGTTTGTGTTCTTGAACAGACCCACCAAGTAAGCCTCGCTGAACAGACCAACCAAGTAAGCCATGCTGAACAGACCTCCCTTCCTCTTTATTTTGGCAGCTGAAGTGATGGCTATTCTCATAAAAAATTCTGATGTACAAAAATTATTTGATTTGATGACAGGATCATAATCAGTCAACTAGCTGATGACAACACAGTCTAGAACAGTCTGTCGAGACCCCACCCACTAGATTAGTTGAAGATCTGCCATTTTGTCTGTTAGTTTGATGAGCACGGATAAGCTGAGCGCTATGGCTACAGGCAAAGGCAAGTCACACATGAAGTGTTGTGTTGTTGCTGCAAAGAACAGCACAAATGAAAGGGACAGAGCCCTGAAATGGCTCGTTTTGAAAGGGACTGAAACTGTCAATAATAAACCTGGTGATATCTCTTTATGTGAGAGTGATTTTGTGCAAAGAACTTCATGAACATGTTTTGTATAGCCCATAGACCTATTATATATACTTCATTTGGAAAAATCGAGTCCACTACATAAAAAAGCAGATATGGTAAAAGACTTTAAGAATGGTGGTTTGCAAGCCATTGACTTTGAATGTTTGAATGCGGTTTTATATATATTTTATATATATATTTTATATAAAATAAACTGGTTGCAATCCTTTTTAATGAATGCTAATAGTGTCTGGTATTGTCTTCCCAAAGGATTGTTCAAGACAATTGGAAACATTTATTGTATTAACAAACTCCCTGTTAAATTATCCTCTTTTCACAGACCGGTATTGTTATGTTGGAAATGTATGTACTCGCACAATTTTACACCTCACCAAACTCCAATTTGGAATAACATATAGGTGCTACATAGAAATAAGTCTCTGCACGGATGCATCTGCATCTAACCAAGTATAGATTTCCAGTGCGACCATACAGAAACTCCATTATTAATTATTAATTTTGTGGAGAACCACCTACCTCACATACCCTTAAGTCCAAAAGCTAAACAAGTTCATTTCAAAATACTCAATAATATTTTTTCCATCCAGGGAACTATTAAGATAAAGATTCAACTTGGACAATAACAGCTGTACTTTTTGCGACAATGATGTGCACTCTGGAACCTTTTGGGAGGACCTACAAGACTGGATCTCAGCAAAACTTTTCGTACCTCATCCCCTAAAAAAAGAGGATATCATATTTGGAACCACCCTTAGAAGCAGAAAAACTGACCTTACACTTAATAACCTGCTCATCCTAGCCTAATTCTTCATTCACATCTATAAATGGGGATGTAGAAGAGCCGATTTTCAGCTTTTAAAAGATAGCTAAGGGAGAACCACCTGAGCGCTTTAAGACTGATGAAAAGTAAATATGGTGACCAACTCCTTGATGCTTATGAAGAACTCAAAATATTTGATGAGAATTAATCAATTAATAAAAGTCATTAGGAGCTTTTATATTTAGTTCAGCTGTGTTTAGTTTAGGTTAAATGATTGGGTTTTGTTATTGGTGGTTGGGATTTATGTTTGGGTATTTAAGGGGGTTTGTGTTGAGTGTTCTCTTGTGGGTCGACTATTATGTTGTTTCCTTGCAGCTCCATTTTGTGTGAACTAGTCTTAAGTCTGACCCTCGTGTCAGTTTTTGTTTGTTTGAAGTTTCAAAAAGAACAAAGGAAAGAAAATGTAGCATGTGGACTTTGAATGGTGTGTGTGTGCCTGCCATTCGTGCTTAGAGAAGGGAACAACCCGTGACAGATTGACCAACCAACAACCACAAGAAGGACGTTGGCGGCGTGGTGGGACAGGAGGATGGCGAGGGGCTCCCTGCAGAAGGGCTCCCAGGAGGGGGCCTTGCCCAGGAGTGCGGAGAGGAGCTCCCAGGAGTGGGCTCCACCTCGGAGGACAGTGAAGGGTTCACTCTTAGGGGCTCTGCCCCCGAGGACAGAGAGGAGCTCTGCCACCAAGGACAGAGAGGGGCTCCCGGGGAAGGGGCTCCCGGGAAGCCACTAATGTGGCTTTTGCGTTTATGTTGTGGCTTTTGCGTTCGTGTTGTGGCTTTTGCGTTTGTGTTGTGGCTCTTGTATTTGTGAATTTTGCATTCGTGTTGTGGCTTTTGCATTTGTGTTGTGGCTTTTGCATTTGTGTTGTGGCTTTTGCATTTGTGTTGTGGCTTTTACATTTGTGTTGTGGCTTTTGTGTTCGTGTTGACATTTCTGGGCCACCGTAGCTTTCTTACCTCTAACTGTTCGAAATGAGGCAGGCACGCTGACAGAGCCATTTGGAGCGAGTTTCTGAGTTCTGTCTGTTTCTGTTCTTTGTTTCCATGGCTGTCAAGTGAGAAAAAGCGTCTCACTCAGATACGTGAAACGGAAACATGCCCAGCCCTAATATATATGCATCAATTATGTTACACTGAATGATGAACTCGATTCAAACGAGCACGGTTCCACATGAAAAAAACATTTTGCAATGTGTCTGTGGATCCATTCTATTTCATCTAAAACTGCACTTCACAAAATAAAATTAAATTAAATGTGTTGGGACTTTAGATTTTAGGGTACAGATATGGTCACTTGCAAATTGACATGTATTAAAATACCTGCTGTTGACATAACATACACATGAGTGAAAAATGTAATCTCTAAAGAATTATATTTGACGCACAGTACTGTACAAAAGTCTTGAACCACCCCTCATATCTTTATATTTAGCTTTGGACCACCTCAATGGTGCAAAAATATTACTTTATGCCTGTCAAACTATCTTATCTTTGGCATATTGTTTAGATTAAATGGAAAGAAACATTTTAAAGGAGTTCCAACCACTCAGCATTCAGCACCAACAGTATACTGATCACCACCTGATCATCTGGAATCATTTGCACCTGTTTCTTCACTGGTTCAGCCCTTAATTTAGATGTGCTTTGTTCTGCTTGAATGATTCATACGCAGGTCACTGTATGTCTTAACAAACAAAAACATCTCTCTGAAACCAGTCAGGTTCAGAGGAATGTTTGGGTCATTCTATAGAAACGTCCACTTTTAAATTATATATTTGACAGTTATGAATACATTATTGCAGTTCAGCTGTTATTGTGTGTTTTCAGTAACATTAATTTTAAAATGTCAAATTTGTCATGACAATGATTCTATATAAATTTAATTTTGCTGTACTTCAAGATTTCACATATAAAGAAAGGATTTCATCATTACTTTTATAAATGTTTTTAATAATATTTTCAATTTTATAGCAAATATATGGTTGTGAAACTGAAAACATCATTCAAACACAATTTTAACAAACATTATTAAAATAAATAAAATAATTATCTCCTGTTTATTTGCCTCATCATTGTTGTACTGTATCTCTGATTACTTGTGCAAGAGAAGTTATATTTATATAGTTAATATTTCATAAAAGTTGTTATTATTCCCAAAGAAGTAAGGTAAGACCAGTGACAAATAGACTGTCCATGAAATATTTAAATGCACAAAAAAGGAAAAAATCATTAAGGTGTACCTTATGTGTATTCTTATAGCCAATTAGTAAAGTAATATGGTATGTGGTATAATGTGGTATGTGGTATAAGTTTAAAGACTAGAAAAAGAAATACATTTTCAGGTATCCTGCCATGTCAAAATTGGATGTTTCTGTAGAATGACTCACCTGCTTTAAACCAAGATACACACCTAAACAAACCCTGTCAGAAGAAAAAGTCAGAGGTTCATGCACAAGTAAGGACAAACAGTTAAGAGGGTAAGAGCCCGAGGGTATTTTTTTAATTTATAGTACAAGATGTATAGGAGATAAACGAGAGGACAGGTTAGTCACCAAGGTGCTCCTTGAAGAGGGGTCTTGAAGAGGTGGGACTTGATGAGGGTGTTCTTGAAGAGGAGGGTCTTGAAGAGGTCAGTCTTGAAGAGGCGGGTCTTGAAGAGGGGGGTCTTGAAGAGGTGGGTCTTGAAGAGGGAGGTCTTGAAGAGGTGGGTCTTGAAGACAGCAAGGGACTCCAGACCTGATCGGAAGAGGGAGTTTGTTCCACCACTGGGGGGCTGAGACTGAAAAGCGTCTTGATGCAGATTGTCCTCCTCTTTTGAGCAGCGGAGGTTCCAGACGAGCAGTGCTTGAGAGCTCTGAGAGGACGAGAAGTGAAGCTGCTTGATCAGAGCTGATAATGTTGGAGGTGTGGATCCGTTCTTGGCCTTGAAGGTGAGTGTTAAGGTTCTGAACTGGATGCGAACGGCCACATGGCGTGGCATGTGAGAATTTAGGAAGATTCAAGACTGACCTCACAGCTAGATTCTGAATCAGCTGATGTGTCCATAAATATCTCCAAACAATTCAAATTTTTACTCGCGATTGACTGCATTGTTATACGCTAAATTAAATAATGAATTTAAAAGTAGTGTATTACACTTTTATTTTTAACGTACTGCTGTATGAACAAAAGTGCAGTAACATTTGGTTTGAACACTTTAAACTAAGAAGCTTTTTAAGAGCAGTGCTCCTTTAACACAGTTACACAGTTACAGTTCAAATATTTCTGTAAATCTCAACCTAAACATTAATGTGATCGTTCACGTTTTATGTAGTTTATTATAGAAAAACAAGTTCCCCTCAGAATCCAGAGCATTATAGCAGCTGTAAAGGGGACCAACTCCATATGAAAGTCTCTGTATCTGAATGCAGAGTCAATACAGTCCCTGTTGGTGTAATGGTCAGGCGTCCCAATACTTTTGTCCATATAATATGGACAAAACCAACCGAGATGCAGAGCTGTGCACACTCGAGCGCAAACAAGCAACAAACTTTCAAAATAAAAGGATTAAAAAAACAGTGTTAAGGCGTGATAAAATAATTGTCAATGTAAATAATGCGTTAACGTGCCCAGCACTAATAATAATAAAACAATATACACTTATGACATACTGTTACGTCTGGTGCATCTCAGTCGTGGCTAAGGAGCCTGTCACCTGAGTATTAGAGGAACGTGGCTCGGGTGAGTGACGTCAGAGTGTTGTATGAGTGGTGGTTAGGGGTTTGTCAGCCCAGGCATAGGCACTGATGGCAAATTGGGACTGCTGAGCGTCTAACCACATGTCCACCTGTCATGTGTCTGTGTGAAGCAGGGAGTTGTGAGTCTCTGTCGTGTGAT
>JBBPCY010094887.1:0-21741 GCA_037974405.1 Brachyalestes nurse
GGTTTGTTCTGTTTTGGGAATCTTTATGTAAGTCACCCCCCCCCCCCCCCCATTTTTTTGATGACATTTGTAAATAAAAAAAGGTTAAAGAAATGTCTTGTAATTCCAATAATTGTTAAGCCTACAAAGACTTATTTTATTATATTTTTCTTTACTTTCTTGCTTTATTTCCTTTCACATTCTTAAAATATAACAGCTTGGAAAATTATTTCAGCATTGCATCATTAATTCAAACTTTGTTGCAATTCTAAATCTTTTGTAGAAAGATGTAACAGATGTAGTGTAGTTTGATACAGTACCTCCCTTTGCCTGCAGAGAGAGACAAATCTACATCTTTTAGGACAAAGTCAATATATAATTAGAATGATATTCATAGAAATAAATAAAACACTAAATCTATATATCTGTCTATATTCCTGTCTCTCTCTCTTTCCCTCTGTCTGTCTCTCTCTCTCTCTCTCTCTGACTGAAACAGAGAGAGAGAGAGAGAGAGAGAAAGAGAAATATAAGATATATAGACATCGTATTTTATGTATTTCTATGAATATCATTATAATTATAGATTGATTCATTATTGATTGCTGTATAATCACTGATGTGATCCATTCACATCTAAAAAGAAGACAAATGAAGCAAGCCTTTTTATGTAGCACGAAGATGCTCCAAATTAAAAAAATCCTGGACATGGTCATAAAAATGTAAAAAAAAAAAATTGTCTCTCTCTGCAGGCAAAGAGAGGTACTGTACTAAACCAACTACATCTGTGACATTTTTCTACAAATGATTTAGAATTGTAATAGTTGTAATAGATGGAGCAATGCTGAAATAATTTTAAATGCTGTTATATTTTAAGAATATGAAAGGAAATAAAGTAAGAAAGAAAATAAACATATAATGAAATGTAGACTTTAAAATGATTGAACTTACAAGAAATGTCTTTAACCTTACTTTCAGAATGTTGTAAGCGAGTGCAAATTTAAATGCTGAACTGATTCATTATTCAGCAATGAAAATTTCAAAACTGGTTTAGCATGAAGTGTATTGTGTTGCATTGGTGTCTATACTCTCTTTTGACTCAGTAAACTGGATGTACTTTCAGTTTTCAGTGTTCTTTCATGTACTCATTTGTTCCATTGTTTTATTCCATTTCATTAATTCATTCATTTTCTGTAACTTCTTAATCCTCACTAGGGTTCTGGAGACTATCCCAGGGTCAATGGGTGCGAGGCCGGGACTTACCCTGGGTGAGGCACCAGCTTGCCTCAGGGCGCATCATTCACTCACACACTACAGTCAATTAAAAATCCCCTATTTTTTTATTCTATTTTGTTTTTATTTTGTATTACATTTCTGTAAAGCACATTGAATGACCATCTGTGTATCATAATGTGCTATATAAATAAACTTGAACCTGAATTTTGACATATGCCTCTTGCTTCGTCTATGGTATTTCTGTTTTTGGTTTTTACCTTGCCAAGCTTTCTGTGGATTACACCTTTTCCCTAGGTTCACTCCAGCGTTAATCTGAATCATCTATCAGTTTCAAATCTCAGTCACTATTGTCATGTATCTTTTGTTCACTTTAACACTGAACTGGACGTATACTGAGGACACTAACAATATGAGTTCTCTCCTATCTTTACAGATATTTAAAGGACTACTTTCTTTTTTAAAAATATCAAATAACTTAATGACATTTTTTTTTTGCTTTCTACGCTATCTAAAGAAAGCATACATCATAAATGTTACCTTATGTTTGAAATTGCAGTTAATTGGCTGATGACTCTAACTTTAGGACTCAGGACACATAATGATCCGTAAGGCCGCTAAAAGGCAAGCTGGTCAAAAATGACAAAAAATATAATTTTACTCTCTGCAGGCATAGAGAGGTACTGTACCAAACCACAAAACTACATCTGTGACATTTTTCTACAAAAGATTTAGAATTGCAACAAAGTTGTAATAGATGGAGCAATGGAGTAATAGATGAAAGAATTTTAAATGCTGTTATATTTTAAGAATATGAAAGGAAATAATGCAAGAAAGAAAAGACTTAAAAATGATTTTACAAGAAATGTCTTTAACCTTACTTTCAGAATGTTGTAAGCCAGTGCAAATTTAAATGCTGAACTGATTCATTATTCAGCAATGAAAATTTCAAAACTGGTTTAGCATGAAGTGTATTGTGTTGCATTGGTGTCTAATCTCTCTTTTGACTCAGTAAACTGGATGTACTTTCAGTTTTCAGTGTTCTTTCATGAACTCATTTGTTCCATTGTTTTATTCTATTTAATTAATTAATTAATTAATTCAATCATTCATTCATTGCTTTCTATCCTATCTAAAGAAAGCATACATCATAAATGTTATCTTATGTTCGAAATTGCAGTTAATTAGCTGATTCTAACTTTAGGACTCAGGACACATAATGATCCGGAAGGCCGCTAAAAGCCAAATTGGTCAAAAATAACTAAATAACTCAAATAACTAAAACAGCAGCAGCCTTTAGGTATACATTTAGTATATACGTTAAGTAATTTATACAAATAAAACTGTGTCATCCAGCGTCAGAACGCTGAATGCAAAAGTGCCTTACAGTTAGGATTAAACACAATGGGTCAGTTTCCCAGACAGGGATTAACCCTAGTCCTGAATTATGTAGTGCTGTGAATAAAGATTTTCCATTAAAAAAAGAAAGGGTAGTCCAAGACTAGGCTTAATCACTATCTGGGAAACCGACCCGATATGTCTTGCCTGATCCATGACATTTGAGACATGGAGGACATCTTTGCACATTTATTTAAAGTGTAAACTTCTTTGAGCCATTTTCAGAAAAAGAGCGTTTATTAGAAATAATTAGCTGCACCGTCATTTAGCCTCAAGCACTTGGAATGGTTTCAATTTCTGTGGAATTAAGAAGAGCCAGTCTGACAATTGTGTGCGTGTGAGAAGAAGACTATCTAAAGGAGGAATACAATGCATGCCTCTTGGAGCATGTAGTGGACTTGCCAGATTCCAGTAATGACTGCACTGATATTGCAACAGTCAGATCTCTGTTATTGAAATTTCACTAATTACTCTCCATTGCTGCTTTTGTACATGATCCAGACAAAAACAAGATGTTTTGATGCTCTGTTTTAGAGAATCAGAATTGTTCTTTACTGGGGTGGTGAATGGATCCCGAACAACAGCTCTAAAAGCTCCCTCACAGAAATGTATTGCATGAATTAGTTATAAATGCAGCTTGAAGGAGAGTTTTAAAGTTCTAAGAGTTCTAAAAAATTTTTAAATCCATTTATGGCAGAAGGGTAAATGCAGGGCGTGGTGAGGCAAAATTGTCCCGAAAGAAAACTGAATTAATTCAGATTTACCACTACATCACCATCATTAAAATTCTACATACACACTCAGAAGACACAGGTAGATTAACTGGTCGGTTTAGAGAATAAAAATGAAATAGCTATATTTGTGTTGGAGACCTGACCCCTGGTTCCATTGTTTTGTACTGGTGGTGGTGATGGTGTGAGGGGTGGTGATTCATCACTAAGTGAGAACTGCGTCCTCAGGAAGTTGCCGGGTCATAACACCATGCGAATGTTTCGTGACTGCTTCAGAGTCATTTTATCTAGTTACAGATAATGTTGTTCTTGGAAAGCTAAGTCAGTAAGGGCTGGTTTCACTTCTAAAGAATTCTTTGCATGATCCAAAAATAAAACCAAAAGATCACTGTCACACCTACTAATATGCTGAAGCTTTTGTATGAAGAAATGCTCACTATGTGGGACAGATCAGGCTTCTGTGGTGGTTTGAGGAATTATTTCTACATTTAAAAAACTGGTCTTACTCTGCATTCCTTAGCATATCAATATGAAATATCGATCTTTCCTTGTATCTCCTACCTGACTTATTTTCTCAGTGGCACCAGTAAGCCCAAAGATCTATTCGCCACTATAAACAAACCTTTTCAACCTCACCTCTCTACGGAACTACGGATTTTTTCAGAAAAAGATTGATACATTATATATTTTTTTCTCCTTAACCTACCCCCCAACACTTAACCCCACTTTTAAATGCCCTGTACAACCATTCTCTGAGTTCTCTGTCACTAGCCTCTCGATCATTTCTGTATAAATCTCTCAACTAATTAGTTGCTCTCTTGTTACTTGTATCGATCCTGCGGATTTAAAAATTGTCACATTTACACCTGTTTTTAAAAAACGTACCTTGGATTCAGACATTCTTAATAACTACAGTTCTATCTCAAACCCAACATTAATTTCCACACTTTTAGCAAAAGCTGAAAAAGCTGGGAAGATCTAGTTTCCAGGATAACAACCTCTATGAGTCATTTCTATCTGATTTTCAGCTACTACATAGTTCTTGAGGTCACTATTAATGTTTTATTTTATGCGGACGGGGGTTCCCTATTCTCCTTATTTTCTCCTCACCTAAGCTCTGCATTCGAATCATTTTTTAATATCTTTCTGCTTTTGGTATTTCTGGAGCCATTCTTTCCTGGTTCTCTTCATACCCTACGCAAAGGAAGAAGTTCATCTCCTTCCATAAAAGCAGATCCCCCTCTGTTATCATTAAGCATGGTATGCCTCAAAGATCTGTCCTTGGCCCTTTGCTTTTTAAATTGTACATGCTTCCTCTTGGTCACATGATTAGGTATTATGGGTTCAGTTTCCATTGTTACGCTGATAGTGCTTATTGTGCCCTCTCACTCTGTTTGGAATCTGGGTGTGATATTGGACCCTTCTCTGACATTTGACTTTCATATTAGCTATTTAGTGCATTTTTTTATTTTTATAATACCTCACGTGTCCATCCATTTCTTTGCTTAAGGAATGCTGAAATATTTATTCATGCATTGATAATTTCTTGTCTTGATTACTGAAATGTTTTTTTTCCTAGTCTCACAAAATAAAACAGCTAGCTTCAATATGTGCATCTGCAGCCACTGTTCTCATTTTTACTAAAAAGTCTGATCACATGCCCTATCCTCCACAAGCTTCACAGGCTCCGCATATTATAAGTTCCAAAGATTTTAAACATTCCAGTGACAAAAATATTCACATTCAGTTGTTGGTTATTTGTGATTTTCTGGGGACAGGGGCAATGCAATCAGTTCTGCTGGTTGTGTTGGTTATGTCAGGTGGGGCTTCCTGGAAGTGATGCACAGTTCTTGGAAGTGATGTACAGAGGAGAATCATTTCTCAAGATTTCTGGGTAAACATTATTATCTCCACCATTAATCTTTTAAAGTCTAAACTCCTTTGAATTGTTCTGCATCCCAATTTATCCCCTGACCTATATAATAAGTACAACAATTAACATTCCCGTTAATCATTTGACAGTAACAGGGTTGGGTGCTTGGACAATGCTCACATTAGTAACATATGACAGTGTTGGCATAGGCTGTCTAGGTGAACAGTGAGAATAAGAAAACATTGTCATATTAATAGTAACATGCAAGGCCTGTTTGGTCGACAGCACCTTAAGCATTACTAGGAACAAAGGTACAGAAATCCTGTGACAAACAAGAGCTCTTACCATTTGATGGCAAAATATTAATGAATACCTTTTACTTTTACCAAACTCTTTAAAGTGAGCTTGTTTAAAAACTGCAACAATTTAAACATTCCCAGAGTGACTTTAGGGGGGACATTTTTGTAGACCAATGTCTTGCCCAGGCATTGTTCATGTTTATTTGGGCTGATTTTGTGTCATAACAATCATAAAGCAAAAGTGTCCTAGAACAGAACCTTGGGGCACACCATAGTCAGGCTATGTCTAAATAAGGATTCATCCTAACCAGTGTCATGGGATTAATGCTGGAGAATAGGGTAAAAGGTGAAGAAACATCCTGGACAGATCACCAGTCTATTGCAAGGCCAACATACAAACACACTCACACACATTCACAGCTAGGGGCAATTTAGCACCTCCAGTCCACGTTGAATTTTGGCTAATATTGATTAGGAATGCCTCCATGACTTTGTGACAAGTATGCCATTTAAATGAAATCAGTATCTATGACAACTAAAGCCTAATGTCTATTTGTCCCTTCACAGAAAAGGCAGAAGTCAGCATTCCATTTTTTGTGCTTATATGTATAGGGTTGGGCACTTCAAACCAGAAAGGAATGACTGAGAAATTGCTCTCATATTCAGACATGCAAGACCTGATTTTTTGCACCATTTGTGGGCTCACAATGTGACCTTGACTGATCGTGAGAAATGCAGGTGTTCTCACATAGAAAACAAAACTGCATTTTCTTCACATTGATGGTACTTGTTATGTAGAGCAATTTTCAATCAGGTGTGTTCACAGCATATTTGTGGTCGTGTTTCAGGGCATGAATGGAGGAGACTGAAAAAGCTTGCAAAACTATTGCTAAAGAGTTAGGACTCCGAAGTCAGATGGATTGTGTGCAAATAGATGAAACTAAAGCTGTTACCCTCCCAGGTCTACCAACAGAGACTAAAACCATTAGACGTGCAATAGTCAAGGTCACAGGGTAACTTCTAAGTATTGGCTAATGTTAACAATCATGAGTCAACCATTAGAAGAACACTGAACAACAATGGTAGCAGGGTTGCAAGACGAAAGCTAATGCTCTCCAATAAGCATCGCTGCCTATCTACCGTTTGCTTTCAGAAAAATGTTATTTGGTGGATGAGATCAAAATACAGCTTTTTGGTTTAAATGAGAAGCAATATTTTTGATGTAGGAAAACACAAAACACTACATTCCAGCATAAGATCTACTATAATTTTGGGACAAAGTCAATTTTTTTATTGTGTTATCCCTCTGCTTCAGACATGATTACACTGCACATTCCATACTATAATTTAAAGACCATTTTCACACATTTTAGTTCCACCGTGTAGAAATAACATTGTGTGTTTCATTGTTTTATTAGTGCAGAGATAAGATACCTAGGCTTTCTTCAACAATTTGGAGCAAGAATAAAGGCATTAGAGACATTGATTACCAAAATGAACTGCCTGCAATATTATTAAGAGGAAAGAATTGTTACGCCCACAACGGAGTCAGTCGCCTGAGCATTAGGGTACACACAGCTCTGGGCACGGAGGTAGGACGTCAGATGTGTGTGTGTGTGTGTGTGTGTGTGGTCGTCAGGTGCCTAGGCAACCCAGGTGTAGTCAGGAGCTTCATTAGCTCAGAGGCTGGGTTGCTAGGTACCTAAGGACATGTCCACCTGTCTCTAGTTTATGTCTCTAAGTGATACGATCAGTATCCTTGTTGTGGATTGGAGGTTTGTGAGAGTGAGTGAAGTTTAAAAGGCCCAGCTGAGCAAGAGAGTCGTTGTGTGGTCACCCATTCCATTGGTGAATTTGTTGGGAGAAGTTAAGGGTTTGAAAGAAGGAGAACATATCACCCTCAAGTCAAGACAAGCTCAGGGTTTGAAAAAAATAGGAGAAAACCATATCACGCTGGAGGTTTATGTAAAAAATGTTTGTGTGTTCTCCCTGCTTCTTCCTCTCCCTCTGTACCTACACAGGCGTGAGCTCGAGGAAGTTATTCTCACAGAAGCAAGCAGTCCGAGCAAGCCTCGAGAAAGTTGAGAGAAGAGGGTATTTAGGACAGTGTGTGATTGGGCCAACGTATTGTTTATGTTTCCCGGAGAGATGGTCTTCCAATGTTTTTGAAAGACTAAACACGCTTTGCTTTATATGTTTTGAGCTTGTTTGGCTTTGAGAACTTGAAAAGAAAAAAAAAGAAAGATCCCTCAAATACACCACATTATGTTGCCTGCTGCTGTGTCCTTTCCTGTAGCTCCTGTGACAAGAATGCACTAGTGAGCTCTGTAAAGGGACTGGAAGGCCACCTTCACGGCCGATAACAGAAGAATTCTCACTACGGTAAAGAAAAATCCTCCAACACCTGTCCAACAGATCAGAAACACTCTTCAGGATGCAGGTGGGTCTTTGTCAGAGACTACTATCCGCAGAAGATTTCACTGCGCTACACTGCAAGATGGCGCCTCCTGTCTTGGTATGTTGGTGTCCTTGTTCTCTTCAGCACCTCAGACAGCACCTGTTAAGGAACGCTGACCACCGCCACAGACTTTTCAGCCTGCCGCCACCAGATAAAAAAGGCACTGCTCAAGCATACCATCCAAAGCATACCAGCTCATCTGTTAAGCATGGTGGTGAGGGTGTTTTGTCTTGGGCATGGGAATGTGCACTTTAATCACATCTGAATTGTTTAATTTAAATGTTTGCACTGATGAGCAGAGAGGTATCTCAAAGAAAAATATGACTTTGTCCCAACCCTATGAAGGGCACCATATGTCCCATCTTTCATATCCCTCGTCAATAGCTGAAATGATTCCTGGAGAGCCTGAAGTTCATTCTATTGTCAAACTTTCTGTCTGGCATCCCAAAGCAAATTTGTTTGGGTCTAACAAGGATATGGCATTTGTCCAAAAATGACAGATTAGGCAAAGAGGGAAGATACATTGTGCAAATAAAACACAGCACAACAAATCCAGAATAACTTCATCTGAAATCTGTGAATAGCAAAGCACATATAAGCCTTTTTTTGAAAGTAGCTGTAGGTGTCTGTAATTATCAAGCCGTACAACACAAGTCTTTTGTGAGTTCATAAATAATGGTGCAATATTAATAATAATAATTTGTTGTTGTTGTTGTTATTATTATAATTTGTATTTTTATTATAATAAAACAGAATTGTAATTAATGCTTAGGACAGATTTATTAAGAGACTTAAGGCAGAACAGGAAAATATAATCACATGCAAATTTTCAATGATAGTAAAACATGTTTATTACCACAAACTTTTGTTTTAATGAATAACTCTTAGGTTCAGGACACACCAAGTTCACTGTTGGCTGTGTGGGGAGCTTGATTGTTATCTGTACTCTCTGCCAAGTTTACAGCATAGTTGGTTAACCTTAGTCATCCTTGTCAGTGCCTTTTTGGCTGATTAAACAAGGAGAGAAATGAAAGCAAGAAAGAGAAAATGCAAGAAACAAAAAAACCCCAAAAACCCAGCAGTGGTAGTAGCATCATTTGCAGCTCAAGGGATGGCCATGTGACCTACTTTTTCTTTTTTTGTTTTGTTTACATGAGACCTCTGATAACATACTAACATAAAATAAAGTGCTTGGTGCTGACTCATTTCATGCACTTTTTAGCAAGGTATTAGGAACATGCGGCAACTGAGTGTTTAAACAGCCTTTAGACCTACCAAAAGGAGTCACAAACTAACAGCGAATTTTATTCGTTGTGCCTGTACGGAAACAGAAGCAGAACAAGATATTCTTCCAGAGAAACAGTAGATGACAAATCAGAGAATTTGTTTTGAGGAGAACTGGCACTTGATCAACCGCTAGTTGATCAGACACTAGAAGGCGCTCTTAAGTGAGTCCAACATGAATGGCTTTCTATAGAGGTTTTGTGCAAAACCTTTTATAGACATATGCACTTTTTTTTACTTCACATGAAACAGTGTGTAAAATATTTAATCTGTGCTGTGATGTTTTTACAGCTCCAATTGCAGGACCTTTGTACTTTTGTACATTCATGACACTAGTGAGAGCTGCCTAGCTCATCAGCCAATCAACACTCAGTAGCCAAAATGCTACCCAAAACATATTTAGGTTAGAAAAGGGTTGTGTTTTCCATTCTTTTCTAGATAAAATGGCATGAATGGGAACTGGCTCCTCATAAAATAGCTCTAATTAAACACTGATTTCACTACAACTGTGTAATGCCAAAAAATGATCATACTTTGTGCGATTTGAAGCTAAATAAACTCCCAATTATGTGAATATAGAATCCAGTTTATAAGAAATGGATTCTATATGCACTGTGCTTTGGTGAGATTATCAGTTGCTATCAGTATTTACAAAGGAAAGTGATGACTTAGGAATTCATGTGGACTTTACTCATTATCCACTAACTGAAGTTTAGATTAATTAATTATGTCCAAACCGTGTAAATTTATACTTTCTACAGTTTTAGGACAGTTTTAGAGAGCTCCTCCATTCCATGCAGATGCTTTGTGCAAAGTTTCGAGGCCAGTTCATCAATTGGACATAGTTGACTCTAATTCTTCTTGCTGTGTTCTGGGGCTCAGCAAAGCCATAGCCTTAACTACTGTTGAGTTTTGACGGAGGAGCTCATTGTTTTTTAGAAGGACTGTTGATTGTTTTATGTAATCATGACACTTTGATGACGCAGTTGTGTGCAAATGACCTTTTTGTTGATTTTCTAAGTAAAAAAGTACATCCTCACATTTTAATGCACAATCACTGTTTATTTGCTGATTTTACTGGGAAGAATTCAAGACCTGGTAGTCCATGCAAAAGTTGATGCACCTTTCATTTTTTATGTGTGTTATTTTTTACTGAGAAAATCAACGATTTGTCCAGATTTGGGGGGGGGGGGTTGCATTAAACTATACACACACATATACACTCACACATACAAGCAGAATACAACAAAGCCTCATTTAAGAAGTGTACGCATCCAACGAGCAGATCAGAAGCCCATGGTGATGGCAGCTGTGTCGTGGAAGTCCAGGGAGCGGCGACTTCTTGCTCGACTGTCATCACACGGCTGAGACAGGAAAGCAAACATGTAGGTTAGCCTTCAGGTGCTCATGTAATAACTGAGTGCATGTAATAGCTGGTGTAGAATCTGGCCGGCAGCTGGCCAAGCACTTTACTTCAGCTCACCTGTGCACAGTCACCTCCCTTCAGCAAGCACAGGTGAACTTGGCAGTGCACGTAGATATTCTCTGAGACGCCAGTGAAGGTGAACATCTGGAAGGAGAATTGGCTGGACGTTCCATTTCCATTCTTGTACAGATGCACAGTGCCGTCTTTGGGGCTGGGACACCTGGAGAGGCAACAAAAGATCACAGAGTTCAGGTTTGGAGCTCATATACATATGACTGAATGGTGAACGTCTGTTACAGAACAAAATGGACTATTGAATTTGAATGGCTGTCGATAGCATTAGACCTATTACAGTTTTAAGGTTGCTATAATGATGTTTGTACAGTTGTATTCACCATAAACAAGCATATTTCATTTTTTTCAACTCTTGTTCCTCCTTCAGAATTTGCCAACTTTTGCTAGTTTGCATTTATAAACAAATAATCCATGTTCTGATTGGTTGCCCTGCATTACGGTTCATTGGAAAAGCAGTCTTAATGGAAACTCCCCATATAACTTCTCAGTGGTTGGGGGGAATAGGATATATGTACATAATATATGCCCTTATACTCATATTTTCTGACTGAACTTGCTAATCTTATGCAATTGCATATTACTACTGCAACTGATGACTGATGACAACTAGACTGGCTAAATAAATATCAGTTGTAAACAAACATAAAGAAATCCCTTCCCCCCAAGCCATGTCTGAAAGACCACCCTTTTTCATTTATGATAATGTGAACTTCTATCCAGATGCATATAACCTGAGCTTTCCATCTTACTCGTCCTTAATCAGATCCCAGCGAACACTGCTGTTGCCGTCCTCAACTGGAGTCGCCCAGCAGTTGTCCAGCACGGTGGCGATCTGACGGCCATCGACTCCATTCACCTCCACAGCCACATACACCTGCTGGTTCACGTCAAGTGTGACATTGCCAGAGTAAGGAGCAATGAAGGAGGAGTTGGGATAGGGCATCATGTAGATACTATATACACCCTCTGTAGACAGCTCCTTGCTGACCACACTGTGGACAAACATTCATCCAACCGTTAAAGAACATTTCAAGAACAAGTGAAAGAAAGGTGTAGAAGATGTGTTTAGAGCTGGTGCTAGAACTATCCCCACCTTCCTTTGGCCTCGATGGACATGGGCATAGAGATGCTCTGGACGAGCGGGTACACACAGGAGAAGGTAATGTTCAGCCAGCTTTTGCGACTGATCACACGTCTCGGCTTCGGCTCCAGAATCATCTGAATGGAGTTCTCATAGATGAAGTGTGTCTTGTTACTCTAGAGATAGAAAGGGTGTTATAGCTTTCTTTTGATTCATCTTCTTGAAGGAAATTAGTAGGTTGCGATATTACATCCATGGCTGATATGTACATACACCATACATGTTCATGTTCTAGGCCTAGTAGGAGGTTTATGGATGTGGTGAGGTTGATGTGAGAGAGGAAGATGCAGAGGAGAGAAGGAAATGGAGACAGTTGATCTGCTGTGGCGATCCCTAATCCCATAACCCATAGCAGAGAAGTCATTCAGAGTGGTTTGATATGAATTCTATAGAAACTTACAGAGTCTGAACTATTCACAGTGGTGGTGAATGGAACATCTGCCTAAAGTTCCCAATACTAAAAGTTGGGAACTGCAGCAACTGCAGTTGGGAACTAAAGTTGCTGCACAATACACAGCATCTATACACAAATATATGGCAACACATAGGCGAAATATACAAAGCCTCATCCCAAATGACACCCTTGCAGCCATGCAGTCCTCTTTTGCATAAGATTATTAAAAGGCCATAGGGAATTACATTTCCTGCTTGTGAAGTCAAATAAAAATTACAATTTTGGAAACAAATTTAAATTTGAGAAGATTTTGAGTGCCTGTACCTTCAGCTTTGTGCCACAGATGTTTTCATCGTTGTCAAAATAGAACTCCACCTTGTCACCGTGGGTCACCCCTCTGCATGAGGGATCATTGAGGTGGAGGAATTCTGAAGGAAATCCAGATTCAAAAAGCTGACAGCGGGACAGCGACACCGACCCAGAACTGCTGGCACATGTCTCAGTGGCATCTGAGAAAAACAGAGGCACCACCGTTGAAACACTTTCTCAAACAGAAGATCATCTGTACTGAAATAGGTGCAGAAATTAGAGCTCCAAACAACCATGAGTTCTTAAAGACTTTTATATGATAAATGTACTTTTAAGCTCAGTAAAGTGTAAGTGAAATGTACACAGCCATGTGCAAAGATCAACCTTAAAAATGTTTTTTTTATGGCAACAGTTACCGAAAGTCTTAGGATTTGGCCTTGAATTGTTCCTTGCACATTTGCAGCCAAAAACTCCAGTCCTCTGTGCACACACTTCATTCTCAGTGCATTTCAGTGTCTCACAGGTTGCTAGAGACAGAAAGAGACATAAGGAAAGAGTGTGAATGTGTTGGTTGTACTATAAATTAGAGTGTTTTAAAAGCTGGCCATTCATTAAGATACAAGAAGCCCAGATGCAGCAATATGACAGTTGATAGTGGGTAACAGGGCTGGTAACGCAAGTCAGCATGTTGACTTGATTCGTGACTTGACTTATCAAACTGACCACCTCCTCTCACTTCCATTCCGAACTAGAATCAACAGGTATCATTTATTTAGCATTGTTACACTATGTCTGTTATAGTAAATATATTGCCCATGTCCGTATTATTTGTTTGTATTTTCTGCATTAATTTGGCACTGAAAGTTGTCTAATGTTAGATGCCTTATTCTACAGGAACCTCCTGAACTTAAAACACTGTTCACAGCTATGGTGGTAAGAACCAGACATTCAAATAATTTAATGAAACTTTCGTAGCCTACATAGAAAGTTCAGAATGTTCAGAATTAATTTGTGAATTTTTCAGTCAAAAATAGGTAAAATATGTTCATGGTAGAGAGGAATCTGCAGGGTGTTGTGAGACAAAATAATTCCCAAAGAATTGCCACTAATTTACCATCCTCATGGTAAATTGTTAAGGGGTACTGGGGGTTGATAAATAAAACTGCCATATTTTAAATATAAACTTGAAGCCTGGTTCCATTCCCTTTCACTATAAAGACCTTTTTTAAGTTTATGTATAATGAACCATTTCACACCAAACCACCAACATGAATCATGGAATAATGCAGAGAATTTGAAGAAATACCCATTTAAGTGCATGCTGAAGGGGATGGCTGTTTCAGTAAAGCTAAAATTGCAATAAAAAGTGAGTGAATTAATAGTGCAGCAGCTCCATTGCAATGTTGATGTCTTAATAATGCTCTATCATTGGGTTAGGAGCTACACATGAACTCGTAGACAAATTTTCAGTAAACTCACCAATCTGTCCACCATTAACACGAAAACCCCAGCGGCCATTAACTCCAACATTACTACTGGAAGAGAGGCCAAAGGCATTTTGCAACCCAATGTAGTTGTGGCCTTGATCTTCTGTCATATAGCCAGCCTGAAAACAATCATTTACAGTAGTTAATAGGCAATTCTATTAGTCTTAAAATATTATAAGCCATATATGTAGTAAAAACATGGTTGCTCTCACCAGCCAGGGCTGGTCATTAGGTGCGATGTCCCCATAGTTCATCAGAACATAAGAGAGGTCTCCATCAGTCGCCAGAACTACTTGGAATGTCACCACCTTAAACATGCAAAAAGGTTATTAAAATGACATGTTTGGGAGAAGAGATCCATGCATATTCTGGTGACATTTTAGAACGACTTTCATGAAAGATGTCTTCTCATTTTCAGGTCATCTTCTAGTATTTTATAGTTTTGCGATGAAATAAATGTGATCTGGCTGAGAAAGCATGATGGTGGTCTTGTTTGTTGAGAGATTTATGAAATTAACTTTTTCCTGTAAATTCCTCTGTTCAGCTTCGAGGTTCAAGGTTCAAGGTTACCTTTTGTCAACAGCAGCTGTGTACATTCACATAGTGAAATGAGACAATGTTTCTCCACGATGCAAACATATAGCAACATTTTACAAAGTGCAGTGTAAGGCAGAAACAATACAATAAATAGACAATACGGCAATGTAACATTATAGTGTGAATGGGATAAAAACCTTCCAGGATGACCAATATTGCACCACATGTGTGATGTTGCTCAAGAGGCAATTAGTAGCATTGAACCACACTGAGTGAGTGGTAAATCAAAAAACAGGACATAATAGTGCTATGGCAATAAACAGAAGGTAAAGTGCTGGTGCTATTGAAAGTTGAGAGTGTATTATGAGAAGTACATAAAGTTTACAATGGGATGAAACTTAAGTGAAGCAGGATCAAATTTGCTGTACATGGCATCAGGTCTGCTGAGGGACCAATCAGAGCAATTTATTTCTGTTAGTTAGAGCTGGCACTGAGGAAGCTCTGAAGGCCTGTGGTTGCACTTTTGGGTTATATTAACCCTGTCTATTGGTCTTTTGGCTTTACTCATTCATCCATTTATCATACAGCCACTTATCCTAACCAGTGTTGCAAGGGAAGGCTGACAAGGCAAAAGGCAGAGAAACATTCTAGACATATCAGCAGCCCAACATGGTTATTGCTTATGTAGCGAGGTTGTTCTAACTGTAGAGATTTATCTGACACATGTGACCTATTAAATAGTCAGTTAATGATTTATTCGTGGAAGATATATAAATATATTTGTGCACTGAAAACAAAAGACTCACCCCTGTATTATTGGCCAATGGCACCTGCTCCCAAGTGACAAAGAAAAGCCAAGAGGCATCGAAGTACTCATCAGGGAACATCCTGTTAATGTCTTCTTTTGCTTGTGAGAGAAGGGGACCATTTGTGACGTTCCCATAGAAGATCTGTCCTCCAGATGTCATGTTCAGGTCTGTCCACAGCGGAGCAATGATGTCTTTCTGAGCATCAGGATTGGGGTTGGATGTGACGGAAACGTCTGAAAAACTCAGGAAACCATCCTCATGGATCTGAGAGGATGAAAGCAGAAACCAGTTCATGCTTCCTTTGTGTTGACACGATAAGAAATTGACCCAAATCCAAAAATGCTACTCAACAAAGCGCAAATAACCTGACGGAAATTGATACTTCTGCTTCCTCGAAAAACAGAGAAAAACAAGTCAAAGTAAATGTAAATGTTGTCATCTCTGCTACATATACATCATGATAAAATGGCATAGCTCCAGATTTTACAGTGTCCCAAAATGTATATACAATATGCATGTATAAATAAACCATAACTATATTTTCTTAAATATATATATTTTTTAAATTGTGCCATTTAGCACAAAAAGTATTTTTTACATTCAGAAATGGTTCAAATTGTTGCATTAGCAGTGAAGTGGAAAACATGAGAATGTTGGAATGTATTTATGTGTGTATTATACGCATGTGTACATGATCAGCAGCAGGTCAATACACAGACACTCTACTACAAAACCAATAGCACTGGAGAAAATAGCATGTGTCTTTATGCACATAGTTGCAAGTGTATCAGAAAGAGTAATGTATATAGATAAAAAGGTGCACTGGTCCAGCACTGGAATGTGATACCCTGATGATGTTACCAGCAGTTTTGACAGTTTGTTTTTAACATTCTTTTGGTTTTCCAGCACTGGCACTGTTGTTCCAAACAGCACTGACTTGATTAGGTTAAGTCAGTGCATAACACATCAAGAAACACCAATGCAGCGTCACCGGAATTCAAGATTATTCCCTTCAGCTGAAGATTGTGTTTTTGATCTTACTGTAAATAGTTTCTATTTTTAATAAAAAACCAGAATATTTCCAGTCATAAGACTTTACTTTCTGTAAATGCGGTTTCACTTTCACCTTGAGTCACTGGCCTTGGCATGAAGGCCACCTAACGAATCATATCCATTCTTTTGCACCTTGTCAGTTATTCAAGTCACTTAATGACCTTAAACATGCAGCCCACATTTCAATCACCTTTTAAAATCACCAAATCTATAATACATGTTTTCACAGAAATTAGCATAGTACAGTCATTAATAAGCATGGAGCCTTTCTTTGCAAACTGAAAGATAACCCAATATCACACAAACTCCAGTGTGGACATGCACACCCACTAGCGAGTCCTGAACAAACAGTTGGTCTGAATAGATCATAAGGTTAACCCTGTATAGCTCTGAAGAGGTTCGAGTGACAGATCTTTTATTTAAGGTGGTTACTGGCAGTCAGCACATCATTTGTTAACCTCCATTTATCCAAATGTATTGTGATTTAACTGACAATAATGCTCACATAAATAGTCCCGTGGGAGGATCCAAAATATTTGAATGGCCCTGGGAGGGACAGGGATTGTGAAGATCCAGCATCAGACAAAGGTTCCAGTTGTGATCTTCCTTGGGCTGAGTAAAAAGTACTGGGAGGTGATGGAGCTGCTGGATGGGGAAGGAGTAAAGTTAGACTGGTGAGTAAATAGGGGGTGAATATGCAGAAACGTTCTGTATACATAATTGACAGTCTCTCATTTGATGTTTTCATTCATCTGATTTTTAAGAACAGAAATGTTATATTGTTATGTCTGACAAGCTTTCAACCCTATTTCAACCATGGTTCTTTCAATAGCAAAGAGCGGACCAATCAATTCCCACCAGTCTCGTTGATGAATTCCAGCTCAAGTCCAACTGATCCAAGAGAAAAAAAGAGAGAAATAAACAAATAAACAAACAAACAAAAAAATTAATTCATACGTATATTCACTCTGTACCCTGAAATATCACCAAATGATCTAATTAGTTGTACCAAGACCAGGATCGATTTTTTAAAACTAGACATGAGTAAAATTACATCATCAGCATGCAAAGCGATTCTGTGTTCTGTTGGCCCTACCGTAATTCCGCGGAACTGTGGATGCGACCGTATAGCTATTGCAAATGGTTCCATAGCTAACGTAAACAACAGGGCGAAAGAGGGCAGCCCTGTCTACAGCCTTTGCTAATGTTTATCGGCTTTGAAATATTTCTGTTTGTTAAAATCTCTGCCAGAGAGCTTCTATATATTACATATTGAAAAGATAAGGCCATTCGACCCTATCAAAGGCCATGTCGGCGTCTAATGATAGTAGGGCTGTATCTGGTTTGTCTGTGTTAAAGTGAATAATATTCAGTATTCTTTTTCCATTGTGAAATCCTTGCCTTCCGATTATAAATCATTTTTGGTCTTTATTAACAATATTTGGAAAAATTCTCTGTAGTCATATTACAAAGAGTTTACATATTATCTTAAGGTCTGAATTTAGCAGACTTATTGGTCTCATATTTTCACATTTGTTAGGGGGTTTGCCTGGTTTTGGTGGTAAAATAATTAAAGCTGTGTTCATCAAGGGTGGAAGAATGCTCAAATGCCTCAAGAAACATTTCAAAAAGTGGTGCTAGCAGTGTATTTTTACTTGTTTTTGTACAAATCAATCAGAAGACCATCTGGTTCTGCCCTTTTACTGCCTGTGGATGCGTTTAGTTCTCTCTGGCGTATTCCTGGATCTTTTTGATGAACTCTTGCACAACCCATATTTGTACTGTACAGTTTACACTGAACTCCAGCAGTGCTAGAACGTAAAATATTGACATTGTATAGACTGTACTGTAATTCATTCACGGGCGTTTTCTTTGGTGTAAGCACAGTAAATAAATGTAATAAAAATACAGTAAATTAAAGTTCAGCATCTGCTTGATTCCTACCGGAAACCAGGCTGTCGCATGTAATAAAAAATACACATTCTGCACTTACACCTTGAGTTCTTTCCAGAATATCTTGGCATGGTAAAAGATGAACAGGGAGAGCGTAACATTCAGTTAATGCTGGATGCTGTAACGCGACAATCCGGACAGTGTACACAAGAAATCGTATGCTAATCATAAGAAACAGTGGTAGCTGACTGACACTGATCATTATATTTATGCCACAGTGTGTGCATATCTGACTTTGCACTGAAGTGCAGCAGCCAATCAGCAGCAAGGAGAAATAAATAGCGCCTGGGATTGTCTACTTTCAAACCTCCCACCTCTGAGTACAGTGTATTTCACTATCCCAAGACGTGCTTTCTTTGTGTTCTCTGAATAGTGGCAAAAAATGTATAGTTATTTTTTATATGGAAATGTAGCTGAATTTACATGAATATTTATGTTATAAAATTAGTGAATAATATTTTTCTGAATAATTTAGCATTAAATTATATATTGCCACGAGAAGAGCTGTGACATCCGGGCCTCGTCTGCCACTCCCCCTCGTCCTTGTGCTGTGGAGCTAAGTGACGCACCCAAACAGACAACCCAGCATGAGGCCAGGACGTCACAAAAGCAAAAAAAAAAAAGTGCAGGATAGCTGCAGTTTCCGCATACAATTGTTAGTATATTTTTCTTAATTTAGCACTAAAATGCATTTTGCATAAAAAGTATATACAAGTTACATGTGGTTCAGCAGTTGCTGAGTCAGTCTCCCACTGATTTCTTAGAGAACTGGACTAATAATTGTTCGCTGAAACCCCCACACTAATGCAGAAACTGCAGATATCCTCCACATTGTTTTTTGCTTTTGTGATGTCTGGGTCTCGTCCGCCATGTCCCCTCGTCCTCCTGCTGGTTGTTTATGTTTGGATGCAGCAGGTCGCGAGGCAATAGGATGGTGAAATACAGCTGTACTCAGAGGCCGGAAGTTTGAAAGTAGCCAGTCCAAGAATGCTATTTATTTCTCCTTACTGCTGATTGGCTGCTGTCCTGCAGTCCAGAATTTCCCCGTGGAGCATCTTGAGTGTTCTTATGTTTTCTGTTTTGTTCTTTTTAAAGCCGTGTACTGTACAGTACGATTTTGGGTTTACCTTTACATTTTCTTTATGGGTAATGTATTAAGCTGAGTTTAAAATGAAATGATAAGCGAGGGTTTACTGTATTGTCACAAAAAAAGCAAAAATAATGTGGAGGATATTTGCGGTTTATGTGAATTTTTCCGAGTTTCTGTGAACAATTATTAGTTCTAAGAAAAAATCTGCAAATGACTGAACCACGAATTAGCAGGGAATTACTGTATTTCACAGCTCTTAATGAAACACCATTGAACTTTTTAAATGTGCAGATAATTTCTCTGGGTACATTTATATATAAATGCAGGATTTATGCAGAAGATCAGTGCCAAAATATTTGACATTGTAATTAAATAGCAAGAAATATTTCCAACTGCTTAGTCTTAATGCGAATTTCGATTTTATTTACTTTTTTTATTTACTAATTTTAATTTTTGATTTGATTGAATTCATGGCTAATCTCCAGTATAATAGTCTATAACCTAATTTGGCACACATTTTGATCAGCCTTATTATCGATGGTACTCTATAAATTATCTATGAATACTTTAAATGTTAAAACATGGTGAAACCGTGGAATATCAACAGTAGTGGATTTAGGTTTAGGATTTGAAGATAAGTTTTAGGTTGAGTTTATTGTTGGACCTAGGGCTGGAGTTAATAGAATCTTTTATGTTCTTTTATACTATGTATATTATTCTTAAAGTTCATCTACATTTAACCATGCGCACCGGAACCATTATAGCCGGGCGGTGTCATATCCCCCTCACTTTAAAAACATTCGTTCAGCCCTGCCCCCCTCCCCCACACGCACGCACCAACACTCCCCCCAACAAGACGTGGTCCCTGCATTTAACAGATATTTTGTTGAATGTTAGTTAAAGACAAACTAAGCCTCTACAAAACATCTATGCATATGTATTTCCTCCAGAAAGCAGCTTGAAAAAGAAATTACGGCTGTGTTCAGTCCGTCTCTCAAAGTTAATAAGGTAAATTCTGATATATAAATTGTTTTGTGATGTAGTTCATGTTTACTTACCACTCGTCAGAGCCTTTTCCACCCCACCTAATTTCAGAGAGCACATCAAGCACAAAAAGAGTCGTGAACATTTGTCATATGTGAACACACTACAGCACACAGTGTGAACAGCACAAAATTCTTTCACTGCATTTAATCCATTCACCAAGTGAAGCAGAAGTCAGCCAAGAACACAACACATATGACCTTCGGGTCACAGGAGCAATGCCCTAACCAGTTTTTTAAATAAATATTACAAATTAATATCCACCTTGAATTTTTGAGTAAAGTATTACATATTTCTAAATATATCGTAAACTTCAGTAACAACTTTATACTGGGATTTGGTTTTTTGAAAGGTATATTTTAAATAGTTTATATTTAATTGTTAAAGGTCAAAGTTTATGAATCACCATAATTGCCAATAACATGAGATTTTATTATTACAATTATTGATTGTTAATGATTATTAGTGTTTAGAATTGTAGGCACAATACATATAACAGCATATTTTTACATTTTATGTAAAAAAAAAGTATAGCTTTTCACTACAACCATATTATAAAGTGTTTTTATTCAATATTTCAAGAATTTTGTAAAGACACCAATACAATATACTGTAAATATTTTTTAGGATATTTTCATGTCAATGTTAGACATTTGTTTCAGTATCAGGCACAGTAGTGTCAAGCCTCCTCAACACAAGCCTCTGTAAACCGAGTTTTTTACCATCTGTTGTGTTGATGATTCTCATGAAAGTGGTCAGTGGATGTTTAGTGCATATTAAGTAATAAATTGTTGTTTTTACTAGATAATCTACTAGAGAGGTGGGGTTAGGTAAGAAAAAGCAGTGTGTGAACTTACTCATGAAGAGCAGTGTGGTGAAACACAGTGCAAATGGAAGTCCCATCCTTAGGCGAAAACCTACTGAAAACAATATGATTCAGAAATAAGTGATAATGATTTGTGATATTGACCATAGATTAGAGTTATAACGACTAAAAATACAGTACTGTGCAAAAGTCTTAGGCACCTGGGAAAATTATAGTAGTGTTAAGTTATTATTACTGTTAAAACATTATTATTACAATAAATACAATGAACATTATTATAGTAAAGAGTGGTTTTATGTGTGGCAAAGTGTTCTCCTAACCATTTCCAGACCTCTTTCCTCATGG
>JBBPCY010094966.1:0-21717 GCA_037974405.1 Brachyalestes nurse
AAAACAAAGACTGGCATAGCCCATATATTAACTGTAATCACTGGAAAACTTTCTTGCCTTTTCAAAAACACAGATGGAGTGGGTTTGCTCGAAGGGTCTTGCCTTTTCTGTGCTTCATACTCTGCATCGGGGGCAGACTGGCAATCTGTTGGTCCTGCCGCGCTGAATTTAAATATCTCTCTCTCTCTCTCTTACTCTCTCCCTTTCTCTCTCTTCGCACCGGACGGCCGTTCTAGACTTTGCCAGTCCGCCCCTGCTCTGCATGGCGATCGGGATGTTTTGATTTTATATAATAAAATCCCGACGTTGAGAAAGTCTTTATGGATGCACCCCCCTCTAGAAATTTCAGCATTCCACACTTTACAGGCAGCTTTCTGTGTGACTTTCTTAGATATATCAAAATGCGCCCACATGGCAGACATGCTGACTCTAACCCAATCTGGCGCTTGCAGGCTGTGGTTGCGTCATCATTGCTTCATCACTGTTTTGGTCGCCAAATATTCCAGTGGCCGAATATTCGTTGCATCCCTACTTTTATTGCTTCATTTCAGTGCTTTGGCAATACCATACATGCTCACAGTCATGCCAATAAAGTTCAATGAATTGAACTGAATACACACACACTTACTTACTGGGCTCTGCATCCCTCCAGGCTCCACCACAACGATCATGTCCCGCAGGGGGCTGCATCCTTCAGCAGGCTATTCAGAGGCTGCAAATCCATCTACAGTTTTATTTTTTTAAATCCCTGCACTGCTTATTAGAGAGACCAAGCCTTTTATTTAACTCAATTGAATTTATTCAAATTATTAATAAAATGGTGACAAAGTGCGGAGGTTAAAAGAGAGAACAAAGCTCATATAAAACTTCCTTAGAGAACCTTTAGAACCAAGGTTCCTGTGCAAAGGCAACAGTGTTTTTTTAACAAACACTTCCACCTGACCAAACAAACACTTCCAAAGTGACCAAACAAACCCTGATCATCATCACCACCACCATAAGCAGCATTCCAAATCACTGAAAAACACTTTCAGCACCAACAACTAAATCAACCATTAATCTAGAACGCCACTCATATTCCAAAATCCTCCACAATTCAGTGTGTTTGGTGGGAATCACTTTTCTTTGGGGACTATCTTGCCTCACAACACCTTGCATGTATCCCCCCCCACCTTAATTGGGTTTAGTCATCTCAAAACTCAGGAGGCGCAACCATAAACAAGTGATGGAATAACTTTGTGATTTCAGAGACAAGACACCTGGTTCCATTCACCTCCACTGTGGTGTACTGACTCTGTGAGTTTCACACCAAACCCACCCTGAATCTGTTCACCTTAAACACTGAATTATGGGGAAATTTTGGAAAATGTGTGGAGCTCCTCAGCTTATGACCTGATGTCATTCAACATAGCAAGAAAAAGGTGAGAAAAGCAACTAAATGTGGTTCCACAAAGATAATAAAAAATAAAATCACCTGTTTTTAGAAAATTATGACACTAACACTGAAATGTGATAAACACTAATGCTACACTGCAAATACTCTAACCTTCATTCATAGGACTTATATATTAGCTCTCTTCTTATTATTATTGAACAAGAGAAAGTAATCCATATAAATATCTGTATTGTTTTTGTTTCTAACAAAATCACTAAAACAACAGATTTTAAGTGTAAAACCAATAAAACTTGGCCTGTGAGGTTCTTCTATATACCTTTTCAGTAAATTAAATAGAGATTAAATATTTTAGACAATTATTAGAGTAAAACTTCACTCATTATTATTCCTTTTCCTATTTAGAGACTGTAGCTCTGTCAGAAAAGAAAGGAAAAATATTCTAGGACAAATCCTGCACTTCAGAAATGAGGCTCCGTGGCGTCCGTGTTCCACCAGGAGCTTTAAAACGGAGTCACCAATAACAGCTTAGTGACGAGAGAACAAAGGCATTGGCTACAGTGAGTCCACCAGTAGGTCCACTACAGAGCCTGAAGTGCTTTCTGTTAGCTTAGAGTGAGAAAAAGGTCCTAAAGAGGACAAATGCACAATTCTGTCCCTGGTCCACAGGCAGCGCTGTCATTTAGCATGCCGCCCTCGCGGCACGGCTGCCGGACTGGAGCAGGCCCCCAGCGTTCCACCATGGTTCCGCCAGCGCTCCCGGAGAACAAAGTCGTAGCAATCAGATGGACACATGGCGTAGAAAACGTTTGACTTCTCAGGAATCGGCAGCTCTGGAAAAACAGGTTAAATATTAGGTACTAATTACACTTCTGTTACAGATATTTAAATGGATTATTATTATTTTCTCTCATTTGATAATAATAATAATAATAATAATAGTAATAATAATAATAATGAGAGCTAACATCAGTCTTATGAATGAAGGTTAGAGTATTTGCAGTGTAGCATTAATGTTTCTCACATTTCAGTGTCATTTTCTAAAAACAGAGGTGATTTTAATTTTTTTTTTTATTTTTATTTTTTTCACTTAATCAGAAACATCCACCTTCCACACACTGGACACCTTATTAAAAACAGCCATGTTGTGCTTCCACTCACTGGACACTTTATTAGAAACACTTGTTCAAGCTGGAGGTAAGGGTCTCAGATAAAGTGGAGATGATTCACAAGGTGGCGGTTGGATGTTGAAGTGAGGTGCAAAAAGGATCTCTTGCACTGACACAAAAGGCCACCAGGTGGTGACAGAGTGTACAAAACTGTACGTGCGTGAGCGTCTCCAGGCCCTGTTTACCTTTGTCATGTGAAAGTATCTGCACAAGGCTGAAGTCGCTGGAACTTCTGTTCTCCAGGTTATGTTTGGCGAGAGCTCTCTGCACCACGTGACTCGTCTTCTCCTGGCTGGTGATCTGAAGAAGTGTAAAAACACACCATAACCCGTGGGGAACCGGTTCCTTCACAAGGGACACAGTGCTGAGATCAGGAATAGGAAAACCCAGAGAGAAACATGTCCTAAACCTACCAGGATGCTCTTGTAGATGTTGCCGACGTCCAGCTCCATGCTGACCCTGATGATGCAGGAATCGAACCCCTGCTTATTAAAGACTGGAGGGGAGGGGGCGGAGCAGGACGCGGAGCCGGAGGACGATGATGATGAAGATGATGAAGACGGAGCAGGAGACACACTGTCTGAGCTGAGGGTGGAGAGGTCCGGCTGGGGGGAGGAGGGGGTGGAGTCTGTGGGAATGTTTTGGGATCCGGACTGAAACAACACAGAACGAGTGACTGAGTGCCGAAATAAACATACGATGAGGTTTCCTCATTAAAGACACAGTCTGTCTGAGTCCACTAGTGTGCAGACTGTTAAGGCGTGTGTGAGGGCATTTCTGAAGCACAAACACATGTTAATGTTAGAATAAACACAAACGCACCAGAAAACAGTTAAGAGGATCCAGATCAATTTTGTGTGTAAACAGTAAAAGGATCCAGATTAGTTCTGTGTATAAATAGTGAGGGTCCTGACCACTTGTCTATGAACCCGATGGGCACAAAATTGCAGGTTCTACCATTGTGTCCTTGAGCAAGACGCTTAACCCTCAGTTGCTCTGAGCAGAACTGTCCCTAATGACTGTAAGTCACTCTAGATGAGGGCGTCGGCCAAATGCCATAAATGTAAATTAAAAAAAAATCCTTACATGTGGTTTATGTCGGAAGGGGGGCAGGTCATCCATGTCTGAGCCACTGGAGCCGGATGACGACACACTGATCTGATCTGCATGGGCCTTCTCACCACTGCTTAGGAACCTACACACACACACACACACACACACACACTATTATTATATTTGTGAGAAACTGTTGTAGGCTGAGTGGGTTGAGCTAAACTTCTGTAGATGGAGTGGGTGGGGCTAACTCCTGTAGGCTGAGTGGGCAGGGCTAAACTGGTACTAGAGTGTATACAGTGGAGTAACTGTGTGTGTATGTGTGAGAGTGTGTGCGTGTGTGTGTGTGTGTGTATACAGACGTACGAGCTGATCTTCCTGCTGATGAGGCGCTGACTCCAGAAACTTGGAGAGGTTGGACATGGGTCCACTGGGAGTTCCAGTTCTCGAGACAAATCATAACTTAACAAAATAAACAATATTCAAATCATTACCACAGAAAATAAACAATATACAATTCATAACAGCACAAAATAAACACTGAAGTATCACTTTAATGCTGGAGGATGTGAGTGTGCAGACTGACCTCTGCTGGTCGGAGAGGGGAGTGCAGCTGCTGAGCCAGGAGCAGATTGAGGGATTAGACGGGAACAAATAATGAGAGCAGGACGATTGCAGCCCCCGAATCTGAGACAAAATCTCAAACTCCTTACCAGAGAGAGACAGAGACAGAGAGAGATAAGTTGGTCAGTACGGCAGTCCTATTACACCTCCTCTTAAGAAGGTGACTGCAGTGTGTGTTTGTGATGACACTCACTCTTCTCCTTTTCTCAAAGTTGATCAACCCTCCCTGAGAAGAGAGAGAGAAAAAGAGAGTTTCATATACATGTGTAAATAAATGTGCGCATGTTTGTCGAAGACAGGTGGAGAAAACATGCAGAGAGAACCGGCGGACGGGAGGACACACAGGGACGAAGGGAGTAAATAATAGGACATGTAAGGAGGATTAGTAGGTAAGACATGTAGAAACAGGTGGGGCAAAGACTGGGAAGGGCAGGTGTAGAGGACAAGTAGTAAGGACCAAAGGAGAGAGCAAGTGGGAACCACAGGTGAGGAGGACAGGTGTAGAAAACAGGTAGAGAGAACTGGTGGGTGGACAGGTCTAGAGGACAGGTACGGAGAAGGGAAGGAAAGACAAGTTGAGAGGAACAAGTGGAGAGGACAGGTGGGGACCAAAGGTAGAAAAGACAGGTGTAGAGGTGACAAGTAGGAAGGACTGATTGAAAGGGCAAGTAGGAACCATAGGTAGGAAGGACAAGAAGTAGAGAGATAAGGAGGAACAGGTGGAGAAGACAGGTAGGGAGGACATCTATGTCAGGTGGAGAGGACTGGTGTCTGACCTCCACAGTGTCGGGCAGTGCTGTGTCCAGCATGGTCAAGACAGTCAGGTATGTGCCCAGGTATGGAACCTCACCACTGCTACAACTCTGCACACACAACAAACCCATCAGAGCAGAAACTCCTGATTTATGAGCCCAGTTTTAAATAAAAAGAGGAACTGGCTGTGATTCACTCAGACCAGCTGCACACGTGACCACACCAACATCCCCTACCATCCCCACCCTGCCCTGCTGACATCCCTGTCTCACTTCAGGTCCACCCGAGTGTGACTCGCACCCTCCACCTCCGCACTGTAATAACACTCAGACCATTGTGCCACTCGGGTGCCCAGAAAAAATATTTCGCATTCCACTCATTCACTAAAGACTCCCCGCTGCCCTCAAGCTCATGTTTTCTGGTAAAATAAGGGGACAGGCTCTGAGTTTATATGAGTAATGTGTGTGACTGTACACTCACCGTGTATCTGGTGGTGGGGCTCAGTTTGGGGGATTTCGGGGCAGATGATGCGTCGCCTTCATTCAGCCGATTATTGTCCTGAAAAAAAGTCAAAATATTCATTAAAAGTCAAAATAACACAGGGAGCTGCAGGGGGCTGCAGGGGGACATAGGGAGCTGCAGGGGATGCAGGGAGCTGCAAGAGTGCTGAGGCAGTGATTTATGTAACCGCACGAATGCTTTTAGCTCCACGCTGTTTGCTCTTTTATCTCATGCTGATACGGAACACAGTACATTTATTTAGCAGGGTGTGATACGTTACACTGCGTCTGGAACTGAAAAATACAAACATCAGTTTCTGCTGAGACTCACACACTCATCAGCCACTCATTAAAGAGCTAACATTAGGCTTGAAACCTCCACTTCATCCTCCAGCTGTGTCTCTGAGATCTCAGCTGCATTAAAGCAATACCCAGTTCTCAGTTATCTGAAACATTAGAGATTACTGCCATGTCCTGCGGGTGTGTTTTTCATGGCATGCAGAAAAGTGGCCTGTGATTGGTTGCTTCACATGTCAAACAGCCCCTTGCAATCAAAGTAGACAGGTCTTGGCCAGAAAGTCAGAAGTCACAAAGGCAGCGAGGTTAACAAGTAATGGAAGTGTATCTATCATTGTGAACAAAGGCTTCAGGATGAGTGCTGTTTTTAGCTACGCTAATGTACTTTACTCCATGGTTCCAGATACCACATTGGCATGTTTCTAGAAACTACATCAGCAAGTCTATTAGAGATTACTGAACACCTCCAAACATTTTGACGAACCGAGCTGAAGTTCCTCTTAGTCAGTAGCTTCTTATTCAAATTTTCGGTTCCACCTTAAACGTTCCAACATTCTTCCTGCTCACCAGCTTCCAGGAGGACCAGTTTCAGAGGAATGTCTTTTGTTTGTTAAGCCACACAGTGACCTACGTATGAATCATTCAAGCAGAACAAAGCACTAAAGCACAAAATCTAACTTAAGGCCTGAACCAGTGAAGAAACAGGTGCAGATGATTCCAGATGATCAGGCGGTGATCAGTATACTGGTGGTGCTGAATGCTGAGTGGTTGTTACTCCTTTGTCTATGCACTTTGTGTCTTTAGGCACTTTGCAGCCTGTCGCAGTGAAACATTTGTTCCCATTTCTTTCATTTAATCTACTCAATATACCAAAGATAAGGTTACAGATACCCCACAGAACTGTGGGTACTCTGCTAATCAGTGAGGTATAAGCTTCCATTAGCCTCGTAGCTTCAGCACTTAAAAACTTTAAAAAAGCACTTAAAAAAAGATGCTGAATGAGTTTCGGAGATCAGATTTAGGTCTGATAAACGCCTCGTGTTTCGGCTGCAGGACTAGAGGAACAGTGTTATCGGTGTTCAAATACTGCTATCAGTCTGCGCAACGGAAAACCATACACACACACACACACACCCACACACCCACACACATATAGATAAAACACTTTATACATTAGAGGCTCCGCCAGCACGCATGCACACACGCACACACACACAATGCAAACATGCGTGCAAGGGAGAGAAACAGAGACAGACAGACAGACACACACACCTCTTCCAGGATCTCTCTGGTGGTCACGACACAGTTTTCAGGGAAGTTCTCACACAGCTGCTCAAAGATGGCAACGCTGTCTCTGCAGATACAAAACCAATACAGTCCTTAATTAGACCCTCTTAATTAGACTCCCACACTGCTGTGTGTGTGTTGGATGGGTTGGTTTGCAGTCAGTGTGTGTGTTACCTGCTGACTGCAGCCCAGGTCTTTTTGAGACGGTAGATGGCATTGGACTGCAGAGCAGAGAGGATGGCCCTGAGAGACGAGAAGTTCCTCAACTGATAACACTCCTACACACACACACACACACACACACACATACAAACAAACAAGTAAACATCACTGAATAAAGTAAACATCACTGGAAAAAATGCAGGCAAATAAAAAAGTCCAGAGTTGGTTCATAAGGAGCTTCTCACACACCTGAGCCACAGAGATCCATTTCTCGATGATGCAGGCGCGCTGTACGGGACTGGTGAGCAGGCACTGGGCCGACCGGCACATCCGGGGCGACCTGGGCGACCGGGGTGATTTGGGTGGGCGAGATGTGTGAGGAGAGCCAGGTGCGGAGGTGGTGTTGGGGCACAGCAGTGAGGTAATTACCCAGTTGGTGACGGCGTTAAACTGCGCGATTGTGGCCCGGACTGTAGGAGCCAAACTCTGATTCTCCTTCTTATCCCTCTGGGACCAAACGCAGCCCAGACAGTGGAACGGAACCACACGCACAAACAGATCCTACAGTAACCACACATTTAATTTAGAACAGGTATTCAAAGCAACAGTTCACCACTGGAATGGAACCAGACGTCTGCCTCTAAATTCTCCCTCACAGAAACTTATTATGGCTGCCCCACCTGACACCTGAGGCCTTGTTCTACCAGAGTTTTAAGAAGCCTTTGGTCCTAAAACTAAACCCTTTCATAGTGAAGGGATACATGCAGGGTGTTGTGAGCGAAAAAGTCCCCAAAGAAAACTGATTTAGTTCAGATTATCCGCTGTTTTACCATCATCCACATCCATTTAAACGTGGAGCTTCACTGGGGTTGGCAGTAAATAAAACAGCTCTGTCTGTGCTGGCGACGTCAGGTTTCATTCACTTTCACTGAAAAAAATCTCTACAGTGAACCGTTTCACACCAAATCCACTCCAAACCGGCTCTGTTTACACAGCAGAATTTCCCATGATAACTGAAAAACGTTTTTACACCATATCTTCCATAGCCTGTTTTTTAAAGAATGATTTGAAGGAGTCTGGTTTGATGCTGGTGTGCTACTCTAACACTGTTGGAAAGTTAGAAGATAAGAGTTTGGTGGAGAGTTAGGAGATGTGGCGGAGAGTGAGATGATGGATTGCGATGAACAGTTAGATGTGGAGTTTGGTGGAGAGTTTGAAGATGTTTAGTTTGGTGGAAATTTAGATGATGGAGTTTGCTGGAGAATTTGAAGATGTGCAGATGTGTGAGAGATTCTTACAGCATCCAGCCGTGTGAGCTGCTCAGCAACCTCCTGTGTGGAGAAACTCAGTAAACCACCTGACTCCACTGAGTCTGACCCCTCCGACCCCTCTCCACAGAGCTTATCCATCCTTGGAGCACTGCTGACGCCTGACCCCTCACTCTCTGCACTCCTGTCTGAACACACAGACACACATGTAGTGTTTAAGGTCAGACTAATATATTCCCTGTACTCTGCAGAGTTTGGGGTGTGAACAAAGGTTCAAACCCTGTTCCCCCCAGTGGGAACGCCCCAGAAGCAGCATGTGTCACTTCTGTTCAGTCTAATGTTTAATATTCAGTCTTAAAATGAGCTAATAAGCAAATGAATAAAAGTGAAAAAGACATTTCTGTTTAAATCTGATTACTAAGTCACGACGAGACATTAGCAAAACAACAATACATTACATGAATTTGGCAGACATCTCTAACCAAAACCTCTTACAAACTGAGGAAAAAGAGTTTCAGGACAGTGGGAGTATCAAAGGAGAATTTTAAGTGCTAAATCTTTAAATAGGGAGTGGTGTAAGATATAAGATATTCAGATATAAGAGCAAGTGTGATTTAGGCTGGATATAATTTCAGGAGAGGAGGTGCTCTCTAAATAGATGAGTCTTCAGGAGGTTTTTGAAGATGGAGAGGGACTCCTTTGGCAGCTCATTACAACAACGCGGAACCACGAACAAAACCAGTCTGGACTGGGTTTGCCTTGTTTGTTAGGATGGCAGAGCCAGATGATGATCCTTGGAGCAGAATGAGTAAGAACAGAAGGTTGAATGAAGGGTGCAGAACAAGGTATCACTCTGTAGCCAAGTGTAAGTGACCTGAATTTAATTTGAGCAGCAGTGGGCTGTCTGTGTAGGTCAATCAGCAGTGGGGTGACATGACCTTTGTGTGATCAAAAACTACTGTCATCACACCACTGTCTTTTAGCTCCAAACAAGGTAACATGATAATATTTTCTCTTTACATTTGTTGCAAGTGTCCTCATGAGCGAAACGGGATGAAATGTTGTTGTGTATGTGTGTGTGTGAGATACTAACCCTCCTCCTGCAGTGTTTGCAGCAGAGCTTCAGCCTGGCGCGCGAGGCGTCTGAAGCAGAGACGGTGCCGAAGGTGTGCACAGAGCAGCCGCAGAGCCTGAGGACAGTCTCTGAAATCCTCCCAGTATTCATCCAACCACAACTTCACCACCAGGGGAAGAGAACTGAAGAGAGAGAGAGAGAGAGAGAGAGAGAGAGAGAGAGAGAGAAGAATGTGGGCTTAATGTTATACACAGGTCAGTAGTGGGTGTGCTTTAAACCTTATAGTGGCCACAGAGTGTGTGTGTATATCTGTATCTACACACACATATACATATATATACACAAAATATTCACACAAATTATATATAATTTGTATGAATATTGTGTATCTTATATATAATACACACACACACACACACACAGATAACCCCAACTTGAACGCGGATCAGCAGTCACGGTTTCAGTCCATCGCTGATTTTTTCTGAGAACAAAACTAATAATTGTTCGCATCTGCATTTTTAAATATAAATGTTCCTCCATTTTAGTGCTAAATTATTAAGAAAAATATAATTTACTAATTTTGTAACATAAATATTATTGTAAATTCAGCTACATTTCCATATAAAAAAAACTATAAATGTTTTGGTACTGTGGAGTTAAACACAAAGAAAGCGCATCTTGGGATGGTGAAATACTGCTGTACTCATAGGGGGGAAGTTTGAATGTAGCCAATCTGAGAACACTATTTATTTCTCCTTGCTGCTGACTGGCTACTGCTCTTTGATGTAGCTGCAGTCCAGAATTTCCCCCGTGGAGCGTCTCGAGTGTTCTCGTGTTTTTCTTCTTAAAGCCCTGTATTTTTATTACTGTAAATTAAATGAATATATTACTGTATTTACACTCCTTATACCAAAGAAACGACAGCATATACCAAAGAAAACGCGTGTGCATGAATTACAGTAGAGTCTATATAGGAGTAATATTGGTATTTTATATTCTAGCATTGCGGGAGTTCAGTGTAAACTGTACAGTAAATATACGGGTTTACCTTTACATTTTCTTTCAGGGTAATGTATTAAGCTGAGTTTTAAATTAAATTAAAGTGTTTTGGAGCTATACATATATATGTGCTGTAGACCTATTTGTGTGAATACATACAGACACACCCATGTGTGTGTGTGTAAGCAGCTTTAGTAACTATGGTTACAAGTAATTCAGTATGTTACATTTCATTGGAGGAATAAAAGCCATTGTATTATGGATTATGTGCTGGAACACCCTACAGGGTGTTTGTGTGATCATCACTCACCTTCTCACACACACACTGCTGTCCAGGTTAGTGATCATGTCCTCTCTGGGGAGACAGAAATAATACATGGTATCTTCGAGAGTTTCAACTCTATTAAAAACACACACAATGGACCAGGACATTCTTTCCTATGGGCTGAAAGAAAGAGGAAACTAACACTCAGGTGGAACCTGTTACACAGAGACAGACTCCACCTCATCTCACTTACAAACACACACACCATAAACTTCTCTCTCTCTGGATGATGCATGTGCTTCCCCTATTCTCATGTTAATACAATAATAGAGCTTCTTAGCTCTGGAGCTAAAGTAAGAAGTAATGGAAACCCCCACCAATTAGCATAATATAATGCCTCAAACCTACAGGATTATCCTAACTGATGCTGTACAGACTTGGTGGAGTAAGTAGTGGAGATAGGGGGCTGATAGGATCAGGGGACACCTTTCAGAACAGATGACTGTCTCAGTATCATATCTGAAACTGATACAATTATGCTAATTGGTGAGGTTAGGGGTTTTTGCTGAAATTCTGCCTGTGTGTTCCGCACCTCTGGAAGAGCAGCTGTATGAGTGTGGAGGTGCAGGTGAAGGCCCTGTAGGTGGACAAGAAGATCCGGGGATAGTCTGGGTCGTCACCCTCCGGCTTGACCAGCTCTGTGACCAGCCGCTGCAGAGTGGCCGCCTTGATTCGCCGGACCTTCATCGTGCGGTACTGCACACAGCTACGGGGGCGGGGCTCAGACGGGTGGGCAGGGTCAGCGAGATCAGCAGGGTCACATATACGGTGAAGGGTCACTCCATACACAACACCATCCTCCACCTCCTCACCCCACTCCTGCACAGGGTCCTACACACAAACACACACACACTTAAAAATACCGTTCATTATGACACAGCCCCGAGAGATGCAATCCAGCCCCGAGAGATGCAATCCAGCCCCGAGAGATGCTCTCTAGATCCAAGTGACACCCTCTAGTTCTGAGAGATGCCCTTTACTCTCTAGACATACTCTCTAGAGCCAAGAGACTCCTTCTAGTCCTTAGAGATGGCCTCTAGTCTGAACTTCTGAGAATCGAACAGAACTCTCTCATGCTCCTTGCTGGCCGCTGAGAAATGCCCTCTAGTCTCGAGATAATGAGTTTGCCTTTAAATAGCATTCTTAGTCCCAAGTCATAAGAAAGCTGGAGGAGGGCTTTGTTTTTTCCTTCATGTCCCAAGTTTGGAGACAAAGTGAAAAAATGGACTGAGGTTTAATCTTTTACCCCACTGTTAAATCAGTAAATGGGATTAAAATCACTCCTGTCTGAATATTTGATGCTCAGCACCACAGAAAACACTCATATGGTTTGTGTGAGGTGGAAACATCTCCCGGGTTCCACAATGCCTACAAATAGAACGCTCTCCTGCTCCTTGCTGGCCGAAATGTCTGAGCCATGACGCAGGGTGCCGACCCACTTCCGCCTGGAGAGAGGACGTTCTGCTCGACACACACTCACAAAAAACACCGCAGAGGCGTGGCGGGGCGGGGCACAGTCAGCGTTTATCTAAGGTGGTCAATTTTTAACTTTCCCTCCTGAAGGAACGTGTCCAGAACTGGAAAGGTCACAACCAGAGGTCACAGCCTGTGAGCACTCCCAAAGCGTCGCCCTACGCTTAAACAAAAACCACGCACATTTCAGACGCATTCAACCAGGCGAGACAAGTTCGGGGAAGTTTAGTTCTAGCTACGAGGCTAATGTTGCTAATCAGAAACAGAGTGGGATTCAAAACTGAGCCTTTTCCACAAGCAGCCAGATGCTCACCATGCAAACAGTCAGCAGGTTCAGTTAACCAGGCTGATGGCCCAAATGACAAGCAGGACTTAGTCCACCAAGTGAAGCTTTGGGCAGTCACCAACGGCGGGCGCCTGGGGAGCAATGTGTGGGGACGGTACCTTGCTCAAGGGTACATCAGAGGTGCCAATGGCAGTCCTGGGATTTAAAGCCATGGCCTTCTGATTGCAGGGGCAAACCTCCAATTAGCCTCCAATGCAAAAACTAAAGAACCTCGAGCTCAGAGGAAACTGGTGGAGTTTTTTTTTTTTTTTGCCAAAAATAGATCACTTTAAACCGAGTCAGTTGTTGGAGGTATTTAGGCGAGGCAGAGAGGAGATGTCCAGCACAGTCACCATGGTAACAACATCATTATAGCAGTCTAGATCATATTATTGTAACACACACACACTCTCACAAACACACACAGTCAGCCCTTCTAAGGAATCAGGAAGGAGATTCCAAGTCTGACCAGTCCGACCAGCCTGCAGGACAACACTTCCCACGACACACTGGGGCACTTCCGAGGAAGTGGGGTAAATTGGAACTGACTGAACCACTAATCACAGCAGAGCAATCATTACCTGCCATAAACCTAATCAATTCAATACTGTAGCAAATGATTCCTTAATGATTCAGTTTCATCATGACTCCTTTATGGAAGGCTTTACGAGAAAATGACTCAATTTAATTATGAATTTGAGAAATCCCACAAAGTGTGCGGGATTCTTTCTAATTTCTTGATCAGTGACCTTTGGTTAATACCAACGCACCTGCCCCCAAAAAGAGGTGTGCAAAACGTTTTCTAGAATTATGAATTTGAGGAAATATTTTGATTTATTTTCTTTCTTTTATATGGAATATGTTGATACAATTACGATTCTATACGAAAGAGCTTGATTGAATTATAATTCTTGAGGAATCACCTTCATTTTACAATTAATTTCTGATTATTTAGGGATTTTTTGAAATAATTTTTTATGGAATAGTTTGATTCGGTTATGATTCTTTAGGGGACTACTGAATTATTATTATTCCAACTCGATTCTGTTTCTTCATGGAATAGTTTATGAATCTTTATGAAACTACTGGATACTGTTATGATTTTTTAGGAATAGCAGCGACTTGATGAAGACAAAATTTATTTAGGAAATTATTTGATTCAATTTTGGTTCTTTACGATGTGATTAAGTTATTTAGGAAGTTCAGGCCGATTTGAATAAGTTGTTTCGTGCTCAATAGAATTACGTGTAAAAATACACTGAACACACAAATACAGCTGGAGGTCTGCTTACAAAAAACGTTGTTTTGTTTAAGTGTATAAACATAAAATACATGTTATAATGTACAATCAACAGAATCACCACCTTCAGACTTATCCATTTTCACAGTATCACTGATCAAACTCAGCCTCAGTGTTTACTGATCAGCACGAAATACACACTAACAAACCTACATACAAAAAAAACACCCTCATGGAAACCTCGGCACCAGAGTGTAACTGATGCACAATCTAAAGTGGAACGGACAATTTAAGGTGGAAGCATTTAAGGTGGAACAGAAGGCAAGGTACTGAAGCTCCACAGTTAGGCCGGCAGAGGTGAAACAATCCAGGAGCAGAACCAGAACCACAACAATACCAAACAAACAAGAGAATTGGGAACTAAATATTAACAGAGAAGTGGAAGTACAGTCACGAGAAAATCTCCTAGAATACAAAAGAGCAGCACGCGAGTCGATTTAACCGACAAGTACTGGATTACCATCGATATCTGCCATCTGCCCATCGTGCTCCTCGGCTCATAACCAGCTCGGGTCCATCAGCAGCCCAGTGCGAGCCCAGACACATCCGAAACACAGCGCGATTCTGACTCTCTGACTCTGATTCTGACGCTCTCTCCCTCCCTCCCTGTCTCCCTCCCTGTGGAGCGCAGGTGCGCGAGTGGGCGGGGCGGAGAACGTGCATGATGACGCGAGCGTGACGCACTAGGGTGTTCCTCAGAGGGTTTCTTCAGGTGTACTGTAGGAAAAGGAGAACTCAACCTAATCTCCAAACTTCCCAGTTCACGGTGTGTTTGGTGTGAATCAGTTCATTGCAGAGACTCTGATTTCTCTACAGTGGAGGTGAATGAAACCAGACATCAACACAAATAATGTCATTTTATTCACTACTGACCCTCAATAAAGCTCCAAGTCTCTCTGAGTGTTTGTAATGGATGATGATGATGATGGTATAATAGCGGAGAATCTGAACTAACACATTTTTTTTGGTAGGGACTATTTTGTGTCACAACGTCCTGCATGTATCCTCCATCATGAATGGTTTTAAATTTAGGACCAAACGCTTCTCAAACCTCTGGTAGAACAAAGTCTCAAGCATCAGGCAGCACAACCACAACCATTAGATGGAATAACTTTCTGTGAGGAGATTTTAAAGGCAGATGTCTGGCTCCATTCACCTCCACTGTGAAGAGTTCTGACTTTGAGTTTCTTCACTAAACTCACTGTGAACCCACTCTACTCATCTTTATGGGGAAATTTTGAAAACTGGTGAAGTTGTCCTGTGAAAAGCCCTTTCCTTGACACAGCCAGAATCAACACATTCAGATCAGCTTAATCATAGTCTTGACAGCATGGCTCTGCACCACGTGCATCATATGACAAGAGAGTAGGCTTGAGAACACACACACACATACACACACACACACACACACAGAGCATAGACTTTGCAGCAGACAAAAGGCCCACTGTTAGATTCTGGGGGACTCATTAATGAGGCATACAAACACATGCACAGCACAATGAGCCCACGGGTGACAGTGAGGACATGCAGTTCTGTTCATTAAGACTGAGAATGAATCAGTGTGTTTGCACTCACCCCGCACATGAACATCTTCCCATCAAAATTAATAATTTTGTGAGTCAAAATTAACACGTTTCACACATGTTTACAGCATTTTTTACTGCAGTGTTAACAGTAATGTTTACAGCAGTGTTCAATACATTTACAGGAACACAGTGGTGGTCTGCTGAGTGTACTTGTGGGTACTTTTGCTGCTATTTCATTAATTTAGCCCAGTAAATGTTGACAAAAAATATTTGATCTCTTGATATTGCATTCAAAAAGTTACAAGGTGAGAAGGCGCACGGGTGGACAGGTGAGTGACAGGTGATTGGACAGGTTAGTTCAGGTGAATGGGCAGGTGATTGGGGAGGTGAGTCCAGGTGATTGGACAGGTGAGTCCAGGTGAGTGGGGAGGTGATTGGACAGGTGAGTCCAGGTGAGTGGGGAGGTGATTGGACAGATGAGTCCAGGTGAGTGGGGAGGTGATTGGACAGGTGAGTCCAGGTGAATGGGGAGGTGATTGGACAGGTGAGTCCAGGTGGGAGGGGATAGATCTCACCTGTGTGTCTTGCTCTCTGGTCAGCAGGTTGAATCTGGTGAGCTGAACTCTGGGTGGCTGCAGGTCACCACAGGGCCTGGCCGAACGTAGGAACTTCTTCACCTGGATACTACCACACACTCCTCGCTCTGTTTTACACAGCTCCACAGACCCCTTCATCCTTCACTACACACACACACATCAGTTTGCAACATCAGAAACCGTAAACAGATAAGACAGACCAAAAACCCAATCAGCTCTGAGAAACACAAACATCACCTTCACTTCAATCAATGAGGAACCTCAGACTCGGTGAGAACCTCAGTGAGTCTCTTTAAACTGCTTCTATAAGCGTTTGTTTATTTACGTTGTTTATTTGTTATTGTAATCTATTATTTAATTGTTGTCTTAAGTTGTTTTAAATTAAATTTAATTTGTTGCTTTAAACTGCTGTGTGATGTTCTTAACAATCTCTGAACTCTAATAAACTACAGAGAAAGGGTGGGTCAAGCTTATCATCGACTCTCGTTATCATTATGTAACCTCACACTGGTTAAAGCCTGAGGCGCATAAACTGAAGCCCAACCACACTCACGTTTATTTAATCCATTCATCCCAACTGTTAATGTTTCACTGTATAAGATACGTATACACATACAAATACACACACACACACACACACACACACACAGTAAAACACAGTAAAACACTTACTGCGGTCACGCTGCAGGCTATTCGATTGCTCCAAAAGTTCTCTCAGTTCTGAGTGTGTGTGTGTGATGGGCCCCTGAACCGACACCCTCCTCTCTCACTCTCAAGGCTGTGAATTCATCATGTGAGTGTCATTATGTTATATTTTCTAAACAAATCCAGCAAACGAACAAACAGAATAAACAATCTCTGCGGAAAATCTATGATGAACTCAAAACAGGCTGTTTTTGCAGTTTAGTCTTTGTATTTGGACAGGAGGGTGGACGGGGTGTGTGTGTGTGTGCGCGCGCTCTGGGACTACAACAGCCCTCGAACACACACACACGTTTTTCGATTCATCAGCAAAAAGATGAGTCAGCCAGTTTATGGTTTTGTTAATCTTGTTGAAATTATTCAACAAAAAATAACTACATAATTACAGAGGAATGTGACCTTATCAGTGTCTCGTATTCTTCTGCTCACACACATACACACACGCACACACAAACACATGGGCTGTGTCCCAAATCTCTTGCTCTGACCGGCATGTCTGGAATGATCAGTGTGTCTGAAACTGTCGCTTTCATTACGAGGCAATCAAAGTGCCCATATTTGTTCACTGTTTACTTTTGGACAAATCATTTAAAAACATGTAGCTCTGAGTAGCCGTCATTCCCACCAATCAGCTCTTAGTAGCAGTAATGCCAACCAATTGGCTCTCAATAGCAGTAATGGCAACCAATCAGCTCTTGGCAGCTGCAATGCCAGCCAATCAGCTCTTAGCAGCAGTAATGCAAACCAATCAGCTCCCAATAACAGTAATGCCACCCAATCAACTCTCAATAGTAGTGTCAACCAATCAGCTCTCAGTAGCAGAATGCCTCCGGGCCCATGAGCTTAATACTAATATGCTAGTAGAAATATATAGGATTCCTAGCATAAATCAACAGTAGCCGAAATGCTAAATGAGCTCTCAGTGGAAGAGTGCACAGATATGCAGCTCAGATTGGAGTTTCTAGCAGATCAGAGCAGAAAAGTGGTTTGAGAATCAGATCAGATGTGAGGTGTGAACAGAGTGTGGACATGCCACCTGACATTATTGTTACTGAGGGGTCAGAGGTCAGCAGGCATCACTTTTAGGGAATGATTTGTACCTGCGATAAACCTGCTAATCCTGTGCTGAAGCTTGAGACACACGCACACAAACACACAGCTGAGTCCTTCAAATGTCAGCGAGCCAGTGCACACACATGCACACACACACGTATCTTACATAATGAGATCGGAGTGAACCAAGTTCATTCAGGACACACACAGAGGACCTCCTTGATATCTTTAAATCATTTTACTATAATGTTCAACTCAGCAATTTTAATTTTAATAACCATCTGTAAAAAACTCAGTTGAGTGGCTAATCTAATTTGATCGACTCTAATCACAATTAAATAGTTCTCTCACTTTTCTGTTTATTTCAGAATAATGAGCACAGTGTCAGATGTTTATTAGAACTGAAGCTGTGGATGATGTTCTGCTGTGAGGGCCCATCAGCGAATATGCCAATGTAGGGGTGGGGAACCCTCAGGATGACCAAATTATTTCGTAGACATCTGTAACTCCTTATCCATCAGAATTCCATCACTCTAGGTCCTCTGGAGGTTCTAGATCCACCAATGACTGTGAATGTGGGTGATTCTGATGGTCTGACCAGTGGGTGTTTGTCAGGTGGTGAACAGAAGCTGGCTTCACTCACAGCTTCACCTGAAACCCACTTGTAGAAAAGGAAACCTGATTCTGCAGGTTACTGCGTAATGTGTGTGTGTTTTGCAAACACAATAAAGGAACGTGCTGAATTTTATCCTCAGTTTTCCCCCAGTGAAGTGGTTCAGGGGTATCATATTTAAACACATATTTCTTCAGCTGTTTATCTCAAACAGACAGAAACATGTTGTTAGTAACATTTTGGACAAAATAAAACAGATTTTAAACACTGAATATGTTTGGTCCATGGCTCGGTCATGCTGTTTATTGTTTAGGACATTCAGACGAGATCAACAGTTCACTCACTTCTTTGATTTGTTTATTCAGGAAACTCTGGAATATTACAGACTCAGCCACATTCCTCAGGTAAACACAAAGAAACATGTTCCAATAAACGAGGGACAGGCGTTAACTCATTAGAGGACAGATCAAGAAAAAAGCAGATTTTCCCAGTTTATTTTAATAAATGTGGTTTAGTTTAAAACCATTCCAGTTACTCTCAGGTCCACATCTGCAAATATAGCAGCAGCCAGCTTTGAAATCCTTGTTTTTGTGAGGTCACAAATATACAGCATGTCCACCCATTCAGCCTACAGAAGTTTAGCCCCACCCATTCAAAACTACCGGTTAGCCCCGCCCATTCAGCCTGCAGCCCTTTAGCCCCACTCATTCATTCTACCGAAGTTTAGCCCCGCCCATTCAGCCCAGTTTGCTTTTGGAATGAGGCACAAAACAGAGAAGCCAGTCAGTACTGAGGTTATTAACATATTGACACCTTGCTAAAATAATCGCCTAACTCATTTTTTCAAGTTTTTCAGGAAACACACAAAAAAATCAGCTCCTATTCATTTCAATGGCCAGGCCCTTGTCTTGAAGTGGTAGAATCATATTACCTGATCGACTGACGGTGCAGGCAGTTTTACCATAGGTGGCAGCATCATGAGGAGATGATTTTGCCAAAAATTGTGATGATATACAATTGGCTTATATATAGCCACACATGTCCAAATGGATGTATAAATCATTTGGCCAAAGTACAAAAATAGTTTTCTAGTTACTAAGACCTTTAGCCTCTATGTTATGTTGCTTTGACGTGTTACATGCTTGTTTAATTTTCGTTATCTATGCTGAACCAAAGATTTTATTTATTTTATCACCCAATATATTACAGTTTAGAGTGATAAATAACTCAGTCAACAGATCTGAATTCATGGTCCCTTCACTTTCTAAAGTGAATGGAGGCCAGAGAGAGAAAGCAGGACTGGGTAGTTCACTGCAGCTGTGATAGAGATGGTGAAAGGCCAGTGACCCAGTGACCCTGCAGCTTCAGGCCTGAAATTCTGTTCTAGCTACATTTGTCCTCTATATGCACTTTGTGGTGTTACTGTACATACAGAGCCACATGTTAGCATGGCTAATAATGAACTGATGCTAATAGGGAGCATGTCGCATTGTACTTTGTTTTTATTGGCTCTGAGTGTCTTTTAATTCTTTATTGGCGTTTCCACAAGTTAGCATTGTTAGTTGTATTGTGTCTCTATGGTTGGAAGAACTGTGCACTGTGTTTTACAGTGACGCAGGAGGCAGAAAGGTCTTTCAGTTCTCAGCTGCTGTCTTGCCACAGAGGGTGATCGGAGCGTAGTCTCGGCCCACCCCCTCGTCTAAATCGAGCTCTGAGCCCCTGCCCCACCCCCAGACGTGGGCTGAGAACAGGCTGGAGACATTCCGCCCTCAGCCATGCTTTCTTTGACGTCTTTGAGTGGAGATATTGCTAGAGAAAGCCACATCGCTTCAGCTGTCATCAGGATTCACCCCTCCATGCTTCCAGTAGGACCTCCTGCACCTGTCAGGCTGAAAAACCACCTCGGCCTTTAATGAATTTTGCAGTGTTCGGCAGCCCTATAAAGAGACCACACACTTCTTCCTGATGATTTATAGGGGAGCAGACGGGGTCTCACAGTAAACCTTTACCATATACAACAAGACAAATACTTTGAATGGGTTTGGTGGGTTTAGCTTCGAAAAACAAAATACACTTTCCTTCACACTTTCCTTTACTCTTTAATATGATACACTTAAGGAAGACTGAGTCGCATACTTTGGAAGCCAGAGAAAATATTTGCGTTGCCCCAAAAAAAGAGTTTACGTTCGTACACTAACAAGACCATATCACTTTCGAAATGGTGCCGACTGCAGTAACACGTGAATTTGAACTAACGCAATATGTCATGTCAAGTCAAGTCTTTTCAGCCAAATACACAGTGAAATGAAACAGGACCAGGACCATGGAGCAACAAAAACAGAAACATCACAGGACTACACAGGTGCAGACAGGACAGGAATACACAGAGTGCAAAGAGAGCAGGAGAGAGAGTGCAAGAAAAACACAAGAGCAACAAAACAATAGGACAAGACCACAGTTAGTGCAGTTGATGATTGAATGAGTACAATGCTATGAAGGATACATTATTCTAGCATAAGGGCAACAATACAATATTATTGTTATCAAAGTATTTGTACAAGCAGCTGTGCAGGCAGTCACTTAATTCAGGTTTGGTGGAACAAGGGAGAATGGCAACAAGTACTGTAACTGATGTGGGCCAGCTGGTGGTCCATGCGATCAGAAGACCATGGGTTAGAATCCCAGGACTGCCAGTGGCACCACTGAGGTTACCTTTAGTAAGGTACTGTCCCCACACACTGCTCCCCGGGCACTGTGTTCCTGGCTGCCCCCTGCTTCACTTGGTGAATGGGTTAAATACAGAGGAAGAATTTCACACTGTTCACACTGTGCTGTGCTGTGTTCACATTTGACAAATGGACACTTACTTACTTTTACATAATATTGCTTGCTATTGCAATAATCATAGATTGGTGGAAAACTTGCACTTGCATATTTCAATATTATACACCTCCCAAACATTTTCTTGCAGACCCCCTCTCGTGAATGAATCTATGAATGAATCACAAACACAGAAAAGTAAGTATGACCAGTTACTTCTGCAAATCTAAATTTTACAATATATATGACTGTTACAATATATACTGAAACCTTATTTCAGTAAATATAAACGGTGTAAAACAGTCTAGAACCGGTGTTTACTCTCAAAACTCAGAGTGTATCAGTAAATTCTGATTTCAGTAAATATAAACAGTGTAAAACAGTCTAGAACCGGTGTTTACTCT
>JBBPCY010094987.1:0-21709 GCA_037974405.1 Brachyalestes nurse
ATGTTGGGATCAATTTGTATCCACGTGTAGTTAATGGTGTCAGTGGGGACTTACTACAAGAAACATTTTACTACAGATTTAGCCATAATCTGGGAAACTGGCACATAAGGGATCATTATTTTTTTTAAATAGCTCTTGCTTGGTGACCCGTACCTATTTTTAAAATCAACCCACCCACAACCACAGATTAAAAAAAGCCTTCTGGCAAATGTTGCACATTTACTTCACAAAACATTTTGTTAAACATTATTAGTTCCTATTATATAAACAAATAAAGTAAGTAAAATAAAAGTAAATTAACCTAAGCACAGCTGGTAAGATACATTCACTAATTCAAATCACGATGGTCTACTTGAATGTGCAAAAACACTAAACTGAGCCTGCATTAGTTAATAAGTGAAATTAAGCAGAACAGGACTGTGTTCACTGTCACTTCAATCATGATCATTATCATTATAATTAGGAGGAGTTTTCAGTACAAGACCTTGCCCGACTTTGCTCAAAATGATCAAAGAATCCAAGCAAAATTCATCCAGACAGGGGGCTTTTAATGTAATGCACATTTTTTTCCCAAACTGGCATTTGCTCAAAACAATAAACAGAAACATGAAATTATATTTAGTTGTAAACAAAAAAGTGCCCTTATGAAATATGCATTTTATAATTCTCCTGACCTCAAGAGGGTCACTCTTGAGGCCACAAATGCTCTGTGCAAGAGTAAATATAGTTTTGATTCTTGATTGTATTCTTAATGCTCACCTTATCTTAGCGCTCCTGTAAACATACACACACACACACACAGCCACCAATGGTCAGGACCTGCTGTGACACACGTGATAGGAAGGATGCAGAATCATAAGTTTAGCAATGCTTTATAGATTGAACTCTGTAATGCTTCTCAAATCATGTATGTAATCAATAGAATAATTTCTGCCACTTGGTCCTCAATAGGGCCAGGTATTGAAGTTCAATACCTAAGGAATTACTTCAATAGTTTGTAAATTTCCTTGTGATTCAGTATCACATTTCAATAACTATGTAGTTTTAGCCCATGAGCAAATAGACATGCTTGATCCAAATTCTAGACAGATGACTAAATTCTGCATGCATGTCACTGACGCCAGCGCATCTTCTCAGATAGCCTAAGTCTGCAATCCAAGTAGATAGTAAAATTCCACAGCCACTTCTACTTTCAGTATAACAGATGGTACTGAAACTAGTCTTGAACATGATTGTCTTGTTAGAGTGTTTGTCCGCACCAAATATTCAAATAATGTTTATGTCTGCAGTTTATATTTACTCCCCTGACAGTATTAAGTCAGTTGGAATTACATTAATAATCCTCAAAAAGTAACATTTGTAAAACTGAAATTCATAATTCCAAGTGCTTTGGCACTTTTAATGACCATGTACCAGTCAGTGCCTTTAAATACACAAGCAAAGGCTTCAGAGGTTTGTCACCATTATTTTTAGACTTGACAACTTAATCTCAATAATGCAAATTCCAATTTTCCTTCCATATAGACCTACAATATATTTAAATACATTTTCAAAGGATCTTTTTTGAAATCTAATGACAGAGGACCCTGAATTGCGCTCCAGCATTAAATTATAATTGTGAGATGGTTGTGCAAGAAAGTGCTGCCAGCTGATATTGCAACTAAATAAATCAAGAAATCAGCAGATTGAAAACCGTAAAATACCCAAAACATAAAAAAAAACAATCACTAAAGCCAAACAGACAACATTAAACATTAAGGAGACCTCCTGGGGCAATCATATGACAGCTGCTGAGCTCCTGAGATCATCCGTGATTGTATCTGGCTTTCTCTACAGATGTCTACCGTGTTTCTCTTGGGCCTGACCACCTGAGGGTAAATTCCATTTTGGCCTGCCTGACAAATCAAATTTGGAGGACGATTGTTTGGGCACAGGTACATTATAGTGTCTGTCATCTTCTGTGACCAGGCTAAGGCAAGGCCAGTCTTTTCTGTGGTCATCTGGGTAGTACGTGATGAACTCCTCAGTGTCAGTCTTGTAGAGGCGGTAGACCTGAATTGTCTGTTGTAGAGAGTATCCAAGCAGAAACATCTCCACCTGCATCGGACAGGAAAGGAAACTCAGTGTTTCATCATCTTCACTCAACACAACACCCTGGTAGCTAAATATCAAACACAGGCAATTCAAATGTTCATTCGAAATGTTTCAGCACTTATGCATTGATTAGATTCCTACAAAAAATATCCTTTATCTCTACATACCTTCTAAGGTCTTTTAAGAAATACTAGTGTTTGTGGAAACTTTGTACATACATTCTATGAGTCAGTAGTGTCCTGTGCTTGCTTTTATACTGCAGTGTGATGGAGCAGCAGTATCAACAAAAAACACAATAACAGCCTCAACAAGATCATCAGGGAGGCTGGCTTAGTTTTAGGGCTCAGGCTGGACCCAGTGGGGAGGTGGCTGAGAGAAGAATGCTGGCCAAGATGTAGCTCATCATGAGCAAAACACTTACTCCTTCCATGCAGTAATCAGTGCACAGCAGAGCAGGCGGCTCCTGCCTCGGTTCCTTGTTTCCTTCCTGTAGCTATCAGACTGTATGAGACTGTCTGTTCAGTTTGTAATCTGCACTGATTCCTGTACTTTCTCTGACCTTTGCTGTATGCGGCTACTCTTTGGTTATTGTTGTTGCTTATGTTTATCACTTGCACTGATAACCACTATGGCCATCCATTTTAACAAGTTTTCTTATGCACTTGTTCCTTTACCTTGCATTTGCACAAACTGCTTATATATCATGTGTGTTTTTGCACAGGGTACTTGATGTCATAATTATTGCTTATTTTTGCATGTATTCCATAATTATTGGCAGGCTTGGTAAAGATTGGTAAAAAAGGTCATAAAAATGTCTTTGTGCTCAATAAGATTCATTTTAGTAGGTGTACATGACAATAATCATTGTGATAAATGGTATCGCAATATTCCACAATATGAGAAGATCACCAGCGGTTATTGTCAGTAGGGATGCACCGAATATTCGTTCAACGAAAATGTTCTTTTTTCATCTAAATTTTACAGGATTTTTTTTACGTGACCGAAACAATGATGACGCAGTCAACAACCGCAGCCTGCACACGCCAGATTGGATTAGAGTCAACATGTCTGCCGTGTGGGTGCATTTCGATTTATCTAAGAAAGACACGCCGACAGCCGCTTGTAAAGCACGCAATGCCAAAATTTCTAGAAGGGGTGCATCCACAAACACTTTCTCAACGTTGGGATTAATTTATCATATAAAATCTAAACATCCCGATCGCCATGCAGAGTGTAAAGCGATTACAGTTATATATTGTCTTTGTATTAATACACTATTTTGTTATAGGCCTACAGAGAATATTGTTATATCTTTCAACAGTTTGGATGTATGGAGCTGACAGTATCAATATGTTCATCTGGTATAGCTGACACATTATGGCACAGTCCATGTATATGTACAGTGAAATGGCATAGTATATATTGTTGATAGAAAATAAATAGAGAAAAATATTTAATGTATCTATACACTTATTTACTATATTTTTCTTGTTTAAACTTGTACTGTCTTTGTTGCATGTCAGGCTGCTCACAGGTCTACACAGCCCGAAGCTGGCCTGTACCCGCGGCTTTAAGACCTGACCTGACCCAGCAACAGAAGTACTGCTTAATTCGAAACCCAGACCTGATTGCATGCTCTAGCAGAGACAGATTATCACAGACATGGTTTTGCAGAGCTTTACTCTAAATACTCTGAAAATGTCCTGCTGTGATAATCTGGTCTTTTACACATCTGTAACAATACACTCAGTACACAGTATTTATTATCAGTGTATTCTTGTGGTCTCCCTGTGCTAAAGTTTCTCTCGCTGCTATCACTTCTTACACTTCCGGTGTACACAGGGAAACATCTGCTGTGACCCTTCCACTGACCCAACACACCTCTCTCATCATTCATGGTTTCACTGCGGGCCACATTCACCCACTCCTCAAACTCTGGGGCTATTCCAAACGCAGCTAACATATTGAGAAAGAGAACAAAGATCCAGCAGTGCCACATTCAAAAAATGCTATGAAAGACTATTAGTAGAAATCATTTTTTATCAGTGTTTCTCACATGGCACTGGACTAAATCAAATGAACAGGACTAACCATGCCCTCTTTACAAAGACAAATGCAGTAGGTCAATGATCTTGAATTGCTGATATTATAATATGCTCAGAAAAGCATACTGAGACATACTGTGATGTCATTTATTACACTAATGATCATCATATTGCCCAGCTGTAATATAGTTGTTTCAAGAATATTATGCCATGATTATTATGCCACCTTATAAACAGAGAGGAGAGCTGCTGTGTACTGAAAAACATAAAACTGACATTTCTAACAACTTCTAAATACTTTACTAGGAAATACCATTCTGTTGGTACAGTTATTTGCTGTAATTAAGTGTAGATGGAGTTCTGACCTGTTCCAGTCCTCCACTGAAGCCCACATGATTAAGGTGATTGGTGAAGAAGGTCCTGGGACATTTGGAAGTGTCTCGGGCGAAGAGGAGCCAGCAGAACTCAGGGACGTGCATGGCCTTGTCCATTTCTGAGTAAAGTGTAACAGCTGTTCTCAGCATCAGGAACTTCAGGGCCTCCAGCAGATCATATTCCTCACCTTGACCCACAAACACCTGCTGGCAAACGTGCTCTCTCTCCACCGGACTCGCACACTGCACAGCCTCCTGCCACTGAGAAAGAGATGGGAGAAACATCAGTCTATGTCAGAGTGTCTATCTTTAAGTGTTAGAAGTAGGAGAAGTGTCCTTTTTCCCTGAGGCATAACGTTAATTTCTTCTCAAGCACTGCCAAACTTAAATAAAAGCAATGCAGTTAATCTCCCAGACCAGCAACAATTTACCACTTTACTTTCATAAGCCTGCAAAACATAAAAAGCATTTTCTAATTGGTTACTCATTATTCCTCAATCGTAGACCATGGAAATTCTGTAGAATATAATCAATACAAAATTTTGTCATTTATGTAGAAAAGCATTTATATTATTTATTAACATTTGAATGTTTTTATTGACAAAACAAATGGGAAAACAGTCAGATTTATAAAGTAAGTAATTTATAAAGATATGTATAGGAAAAAAACACCAATAACTCTTAAATGATATGGGGTAAAGGTTATAACAGCATTAAGATGCTCTAGAACGTATATATATATATTCTGTCCAACTTATTAGAAGAACATTTAAACTAAATATGTTAGCAATCGACAAAGTACTGTCACAAAAGCACTAAATCACACTCAAATGCCTTTTGGGAATATCACACAGAATATCTGTTTAGTTAAGCAACTGACCAAGGCTGCAAAAGCAATGCAGTAAATCTCCCAGCCCTGACATCAAATATTTAAATATAAATATATACGAAAATGAAAAGTCTTCTGTAGGATAACAAACATTTGTTTATCAAGCTAAATACTATTTTTCAGCATGCAGCCTGCCGAGTCACTCAGTTGTGCTATGAAGTGTTTTTGGAAGTTTAAACCTTGATCACTCCTTATTTCACTTACAAAATCTAGCCAAAAATGTTTACATGTTTTTAAAATGATTTTTTCTGCTCTCTTCCACTGCTCTTCGTTTACACGCTCAGTTTTTGCAGTGTTGCCGAATATGATCCTTTCTTTTGTAGTTTCACTTACTATGAAAATAACTGTTCATTAATGATGGTTTAATTTGCAGCACTTGTCTGTAGCAATTTGTAGCATATAAAAAACAGGATTAATGTAATAATACAAAGTAAAGTAAAGTGGCCCCTTACAGTCACGCGAGTACACACCACAGCACAAGGTGTGAACAACATGAAATTCCTTCTCTGCATTTAACCCCTTCACCAAGTGAAGCAGGGGGCTGCTACCAATGAGGGGTGCCCGAGGAGCAGTGTGTGGGAATGGTACCTTGCTCAAGGGTACCTCAGTGATGATACTAGCAGTCCCGGGATTCGAACCAACAACCTTCTGATCTCAGGGCAAACTCCCTATCCATTAGGCCACCAGTAAGGTAAATGAGTAATTAGAGATATATTAAAAGAGAACATGCAATCTCTTGTTTTTTGTAGAATGTTAAAATAGTCTAACTAATATTTGATAGAATATTCAAAAATGAATTGATAGTTATACCCCAATTATTAACTTTTAGATATATTTGGCAAGACCCCATCCTTTTTTGCGCTTCAAACCCTTTGATCTTCATGGTGTAAAAACCCTTTGGCGAGTGCTGTGAGAGGATAAAAGAGGTACAGATGAGAGTTACCCTTGCTTTTAACAGCTTCAGACAGCATTGCAGCTTCTCCACTGCCCCCCCTGTATTTTTGCTGTCAAGTGGAAACCTCCACTGATCCACAAAATCCTGCACAGACAGCATTTGTTTTGGCCACTAGAGAAAAAGAACAGAAGAGATCCACACACTGTATTACATTATACCAAGGATATCAACAAACACATGACACATACAGTACTGTGCAAAAGTCTTAGGCATCTGTGAAAATAATACTAAGAAAGGAATAAAACTAACATTCTATATATAAATAACAAATAACATTCTTCAGTAAACAGTGATGTTATGTTCAGTATATCAGTGTGTTCTTGTGGAAGTTCAGTATTACTGTAGTTTCCATTAGAAACCTGGTCTGACTCGATCAGTCCTTCATTAAATTAAATCAGGAGCTGCTGATGGAGTTTCACAATCCAAACAACGGCTGGAGGAACCAAGGAGGAATCTGGAACCGAACCTGTGTTCTCTTCACCAGCTCACACATCAACTACTTTTACAAACAAATCCAATCTTGACACTTTTTTAGCTTTCTTGTTTTGTTTGTATTTATTCTAATGTTCACATTACTAGCACAATGACACTTTATCACAGGCTGAGAAAAATGACTTTAATCTTTTGCACAATACTGTACATATATATGCTGAAGGGCAAATCCACAAAATATTTGTACAAAAATTCTCCATAATTCAATCAGTGTGATGTAAACTAGGTCAATATAGAGAAACCGACTCTTTACAGTGGTGGTGATCGGAAGCAGTGGGTGCGACATCTACAACACTAATACAGCCATTAAATTCACAATCCGATTGAACCAGTGAGCCCACATGTGTTTTTGAAGGTTTATATGTAATGTTGATATAGTCGGTATAAACATGAACGGTAAATGGCTCTATTAATAAAATGTCCACTCTGTGATGTACAATCAAACATTTTTGAATTCTATCAAAATGTCATAATGCATTGTTATACTCTTATTAATAACAACTTCACATGACAGCTTTCAGTGAGGTAAAACAATTCAGATGCCCCCTACTGTGCATGTTTCTCTGCAAGAAAGCATTTCCTATCAAACCACTCTGAATGTCTTGTTTCAGTGATTTATGAAGAAATATCTGGGTTTTTTTTTGTGGAATTCCTCATTAACAAGTGTATTAGTTATAAAAATGGCATTCCTGATAAGAATCACCTGAATCAGACAGTAAGATAATCACTGAACTTAGTAACGTAGGTTATAATGACATATGTTTATAATATATCATGTTATAATAAGGTATGTTACTGGTTATAAAATATAAATGCTGGGGTCAAACCTGAACGATTTCAGGGTCCTGGAGCCAGGCAGGGAGCTTCTGGGATTGGCTGAGGATCTGGAAGAGGGTTGCTCTCAGAGCACAATAGTTGTCTCCCCTAACTCTGCGCAGACTCTCAAACATCTGAGCTATTGCTTCATAGCCCTAAAAGTAATGCCTCATGTGAGTCTTGTGTTCCAAATGACAGCTAAGAAAGAAACGCATGCACGATACTGAGGAAATCTTACCTTTTTGATAAGGCGGCTTTTGGAGGTGTTGCCTCTCCACTCTCTCTGACTGTAGGACAGTAGACACTCAGGAGCACCCACACTGTTCTGGTCCTCAGAATTAGGCACCATGGAAGCTAAAAAATACATATGTGACTGAGAACACTACTATCCAATGAATGGCACTGCAGAAAAAGAAGGTATTAATCAAATTAATCAAATGGTGAATCAAATTTTATTTTAAAGTTCAACAGACATGGGTCTGCAAATGGACTTCAGGTGTTTGTGTATGGAGCTAGTGACACAACTTCTTCATAAAATTAACTTGGTGGTGTGGGTGCGATAAACTAATGTGTGGGTAAGGCGTGGGAACAAGATAATTAAGTCATTCTTATGCCTTAATATGTCTTCACCGCAACTCAACTATCTTGTTCACTTGCCTTAATAATTTGTGGCCTTAGAATCCCACACCTAAATAGTTTATTTACAGAAGGTATGTCATGAACATGGGTCTATAGGTTTGCTGTGAATAAATAAAAAAACATTTCCTTCACAGCTGAACATGATTCGGATGTATTTTGAGTGTAATAATATGATGCATGTAATAATATAATTGAGTATTATGACATAATATAAATTGATGATATGAATGAATTGTATTGCATGTAATACATAATATATATTACATAGAGTATAATGTATGGAGTATAATGTATTTTATATATCGCATGTAAAGTTTTTAAACATATAATGTGTAATAGATATAGCTGCAATACAAAATGTACAATAACTGCACCATCTGAGCGCTACATATCATTGCACTCATGTTGTATACTGTTATTTATCTTTTCATATAAGGAGGAGTTGAATCTCGTACTGTGAACAATGACAATAGAGGGATTCAGCTCAGTAATAAACGTTCTGTTTTAATACCTGCATATGCTTGGTGCTTCTCTTGCCGTTCTTGTTCTATTTCCTCTGCTCCCCTGTACAGGTCCACCTCACTGTGACAGAATAAAAGAGAATGTCACTGAATTGTAGAATATCTGAACACAAAATGCATGCATCCTTGTTTACTGCATTCAGGGCAATACCAGGTTCCATCCTCAGCGCCTGGTATGCCCGCTGGACACTGCTGATGGTCCTGCCTTGAAAGCCTGGGTTCTGCCTCAGGTTTTGACTGCATATCTGCGGTCATCTCTTCGTCCCCCTCATGTCTACGTTCGCAGGGTTTCAGCTTCCCAGTCCTACCAGCAGCTTGAGCTGTTTTGCTGTGATTCTCCAGAGTCGATCTAGGGGAGACTAAAGTCACTCAGTACGATGAGCATAATTTGAGTCCATACACTTTGGGATAAACAGTGTTGAACAGTGTTGCCTTAGTGCACACTCACCTCTGAACCTTTCTGGATTTTTTGCTCTGACTCTTCCTCAGATCTACAGCCTGGTCCACAGTCTCCAGGGTTGTTTTGGCTTTGTTGTGTTTGTGATTTCGTGCACCTTTTCTCGCTGCTGGGGCAGGTTGCATAGTGGAGGTCTGGAACCCCCCTCCTTCATCTCTCTCACACTTGGAGCTGCAGTGAGCAGAAACACAATCAGAAACTTTGGAATAAATGCAATGATGAATCCGCTCACAACACATAAGCAGTTTATGTAACGTTAGGATGTAAACATGAAGCTGCACTTCCGAGAGCTGTCAAGCTATAGTTGCTAATAGGTTTTACGCCTTTTATCAAACCTCTCATCAACTGAGGTGTAAAGACAACATGGCATATGCTGTGTGTGTTCACCTTTTCTATAAAAGTAGTATATTTCACTCTATAAGCGTTTTCTTACATGTCGAGTAGCCACGAAACGTTAGCAACAAGCTGCTAACATTCACAGAGAAAACATCCGGTTTGCTGAGTATGCTGGGAACTGTAGTTTTTCTTCTAATACAAGGCTGTATGACCTCGCGCTTTACAGTAGACTCCTAAAGTTTAACCAAACGGTATTTGAGCACAATACTGTTTAACTGTTTTCAGGGAACACATTTAGAGTGTTCCTTAGCCTTTACATCACTGTAAGAGAGGTTAACGTCCCGTTTTCGCTGAGCAGGTCTTCTTTATTTCTGCAGTAACTGTACCTGATGCAGTTTCCCATTGACACCTGATTTCTTCGTCAGCTGCTTCCATATAGCCCAGAACTAGCCATTTTCACTCCCTACTTTTTCTAAAGTAAGAACGTTGTATGGAAGATTTTTTAAGGAAGTCTGTATTAAACTGATTTAGTTAGAGCTCGGTATTTCCTCTTTGTTGGCCAATATTTATGTAATGACTGTCTAAACTGCTCAAAGTAAATATAGGCTCTGTGACATCTGACCAGTATCCCAGGTTGAGTGTGTAATTGATGTTTTGTCCACTAGGAGGCAGTATTTTTCTAATGAAAGAAATTAAAAAACACAAGTTTGGCTTTTGCACCAATTTTGAAGCATTTTCACAGCCTGTTGATTTTGACCTGAAATGGGTTCCAGAGTTATTTAGCACCCAACAAGTGTTACTGTATTACAGCCTTAACACATCTATTTTTAAATAGACCTCCTTGACCAACCAATCGGACTACAAGACTGACAATCTATGTAGCCCAGTGATGGTGATGGTCCGAGGACTCTAAACTTCTGTTAAAGTAATATCACTCACACACACACACACACACACACACATTAGTTCCCCATTTAACCCAGTAGTTCTTCTGTTATTCCCCCTTACAACCAAACATTTTGCACACACTGAGATGTTCTATATGTGCATGTTACTCACTTAATATTTACTAAAAAATACACTTGATAATCTTTGCTGAAAAATAAATGTACAGTATGTTCACCTTTATCAGCCAGAAAAGTTTTTTTATTCATCACCACTGACCCATTAAAAGCCACCTAATATAATTATAATTACAATGTGTATCACCACACAAGTGTTGGGATGGAACAGTTAATGGGATAAAACAATTAAAGAGTGCTTTTAAAGTTTTTTTATTTTTTCAGATTCTTTCATCTTATAAAGAAAACTTGTTTTCTTTTTCATATTTTCCAATGACTAACGAGAATAGAGCTCTGCGGTTTATATAACGTAGCAATGGCATCAGAAACAGTGGGCGCAGAATAGTTCAAGTGAGAATGGTATTATTAGTAATAATGAAAAAGTTTCTGTCCACATGCTGCAACTCAATGCATATTTAATGGAACCACAAACCACCACCATCTACAACACTACCTCCGCTGCATCACCCCCTTCAGGGTGTAAAACTTGCTGTGCTGTAACAAAAATTAATCAGAGATTTTTGTGATTTTTCACGAGAGCTCAAGCTCTGACTGAAAGTATTGATGCGTATGTCACATGTAAAAAAACCAAAGGCAAAGATTGTGAATTTGGTGAATTGCATGGCTCTAATAAAGAACAGAATTGTGTACAGCATCAGAGATGACCAAGGCCCACAAGTTTTCAAGGGCAGAATTCATAGAGTTTTCAAAGAACTGGAAATTACAGCATGCCAGCTCAAGCCCAAGTCAGGCACAGCCAAATGAAAGAACAGTTCAAACTTTGAAAATCTGCTAAAGAAAGCTCAGTACAGCAGAAGAGTTCCATTATATTGATTGCTCTTCTAGACAGAAACACACCTAGAAGGCATATGCTTCTTCTCTGCACAACAGCTAATAGGACTAAATGGGACTAAATCTAAACGCTTCTACATCCACTGTACTGTTAAAGCTGGAAAACAAAACGCAAATTCAACACAGACTGAAAATAAAGCAATCTAAACATAAAAACGTTTTTTGACAGACAAGGTGAGAATTTCAAGATGCAGCCACCAGCAGTTGCACTTCAAAGGCATGAGCAACCTGGAACATTAATTGTTCAAACACCAGATGGCAAAATCTTTTGAAGAAGACATCCCCTCAAAATTCCCGTACAAAACAGAGTTTGCATTAACTAACTCCTCAAATGTCGACACAAACATTCCCACAACGATTGCCGTCATCTTACGTCATCCACAGACAAAAAGTTACATCACAAGGTCTGGTAGAGATGTTAGGCTACTAGTGTGGTATCAAGACTGATAACTAATTTAGTGTGTAACCTGTTCAGTAAGTTGCAAATCAGTTTATATCGTTAAACTTAGACAGACGAGGCAAAGATTTACGTGTCAATGTTTAATTTGTACAGTATGTGGTAGCATTTGCTAAAATATATAATAATTAAAAAAAACGGGCCTGATACGTGCTTGTTAAAATTCCGTTGTTTCAACAGCAGGATGACGCAAAGGGTGGGGACACAAGAACAGGATAAAAAGGTTAATGCCGAGCAGAAATGTGACTGTCGTTCTCTGCATTGTACAAATACGTTACACCAGGCTAGATCCACTAGTTACATTAGGCCACCTGCAGATGGCGTGTCCAGGTGTGTATTTATGGATTGCGTATGCATAACCACCGCCCCTTCCAGCTTTCTGTGGAGAAGAATGGCAGCTCAGAGAATAACAACATACCAGCGCTGAGGAGTTTAGAAGGTGTGTTCTGCTGGACAGGACCGCTGTATTCCGGGCACTACTGAGTTAGTCTGAGTTTGTTTTGGTGTGGTGGAAATACCCGCGTCCAGCCCGAGGTGTAAAAAGACGAGTGGGTAACGTATAAGGTGAAAGCGAAAGTAAAGTCCAGAATTATAGATTCATTGGAGCTGCATTCTGTAGCGTCATAATATTAACAGTATTACGCGTTCATCATGTGTTAGGTTAGAACATGACTGTAAACCACCTGAACATGCTCCTGAAAAGGTAAAGGAAGTTGTTTCTGCCCATGGGTGCCTACAGCACCTCAGCACCTTCCGATAAAACAGTTTTGTGGTTCATGGGTCCTGTGTTCTCCGTCTCTGATCACAATGCATATTTAAAAAATCAGTTATTTTGCACGATGACACTACACACACTTATCACCATTTTTACACGCCACGAGTTACTGCTTCATTGTTTATGTAGTTTCGGTTTCTGCTTGTGGTGGGATGGGTGTCTTTTGTCACCGGCGAACTACAGTGGAGACAGACAGACTGCCTTTTCTTTGTGTGGGGCTTCCTTAGGAGTGCTTTTTATTTTGACCCGGTCGGCTTCTGAAGTTGAAACCACTTTGAAAGGAATAAACACAAAGCAAACGCACCTTTGTGGTTTTTGCTCAATTCAGTACGTTGCGGCGCGACCAAGACTGGGCCGTAACAAACCAAATAATGGTCCATCCCCAATTCCTGACCTTCTTGGAAACTATAAAGACCTGCAGGTTCTAGTCCAGGTTAAGTGTGTGTTTCTACAGTGAGAACAGCTTTAAAAGCTTTAGAAGATGTCATATTACACTGCTTACACCTGAATAAACCTGTGAGTGTGTGTGTGTGTGTGTGTAGATCAGTGATGAAGTCCTGCAGTTCTGTTCTCTGTGTTCTGCTCTCACTCTTCACTACAGTCTCTGCTGGTAAGATCTTCATTCTCACTACTTTATTCTCCCACTAAACACTTTACTGCTCTTTTACCTTCACTCTGATCAGCAATAATAACAGCATCTCTGCAGTCCCACAGTATTAGCAGAATGTACTATGGTTTTAGGAGGTACCTCAGTGTTATAAGGCAGTGTCTCTGCCTCTACCATCACAACGGCTCCCCTCTGTTTTACACATCTCCTGATATTTCTAAATCTTTTGCTTGATGACAAAAGTAAATATTATTAACTTTAACACTGTGAGTTCCTCCTTGTCTTATTGTTTATTCCTCTGTCCGGATCAGGCATCCCTTCAGTGAAAGTGAAGCTTCATGGCTCTGCCACTCTCTCCTGCCCGGAGAGATGTTCTGGTGTGGTCAGATGGACCATGTTCCATAAACCCGATGATGTTCTGGCTCAGTGTGATCAGGCTTCATGCAGATCACAGGAGGGATTTCAGCTGATCCATGATCAGTACCTGAAGGGAAATCTCTCTCTCAGCATTGATGAAGCAGATTTCAGTAGAAGGGGTGTGTACAAGTGTGACTGTGATGGTAAAGACCTGTGTGATGTGAAGCTTCTGATTGAGCGTAAGTGTCTTTTTCGCCATTCCTAACAGAACAGTGAACAGTTGGCACTGCTGTAAACCAGGCAAATGTTCTTTTCCTCAGCTTTGAACACCTCAGTCCAGATAAAGCCTGGAGAGTCTCTGATCCTGGATTTGGACATTCCAGAGCCAGTGGAGGTGGTTTATTACAGCACAGGTACAGCTGGACCCAGTGTTCAGATCTGTACAGTGAGTGAACGCTCACTGCAGTGTGAACCTAACTACATACAGAGAACGTCCCTGAAATCTGTTCTTGAACTGAGAAGAGTGACTCTATCTGACAGTGGAATTTACATCATCCGGGACCAGAACAGAGAAGACATTCACATCTACTCAGTGACTGTTAAAGGTATAGATTTACTGGCATTTTTTTTACAGGTGCAGGTCCTTCATACATCCTGCACTTTATTGAATGTAATAAAGAGCTTTACAGTGCAGCTTTTCCCCTAAAACTGACAGCATAACATACCTGTGTGTGCTTTTATTTTGTAGATGACTCATCAGATCTGAACACAGATAAAAGTGCTGCAGTTTCAGAGTTGCATGTTCCGCAGGTGGTGGCTGGACTTATACCCATATTTGTAGCTGTGTTTATGTCAGTAGTGGTAATTGTAATTTTCCATCAGAGGAGAGAAATTCAGCAGTTCTAGATGAAGGACGAGTGGAACTGAGCTCAAATGAATGGATGCTGTAGCCACAGTCCAGAAGAAGAAACCTTTTTTAGAGGTGCGTGTGTGTGTGTAGTTATATTTATCGGTATGAAGAGTATGTAGAATTATTATTTAATGTACCCCCTACATCTTCATGCACTTTACTGCTGACCCCTTTCTTGCTGCTGCTGAATTTGAGCTCCATGTTCTTGTTCAGAGTCCTTCTCCACTCTTTACTGTGTATACCGTTGTTTTCTTATGAACTCTGTATAAAAATATTATGATAATTTATCAAACCTCTGGTAGGGCCAAAAGTTGAAGCACTAAATGTATGAACTGATTGATGTATTGCGGTAGGAAACACAGGGTTCCAACCGAAAGGGACTCAAGTGATCTTTTGTTGTATGATTTTTAAATCACTGAGAACTGTTTACATTAACTTGAGCGCCTGTAAACGTACTGTGATTTTACCCTGTGTGTTTGTGTGTGTGTGTGAATGTGCAGAATGTGCATGTCTGTGTTCATTGTGACAGTTACTTTTGAATTTTCCAACTTTTGCCATTCTTTTTCTACAGGGAAATAAACAGTCGCTGTGCCAGAGCTAGATTTGTATTTAACATTAGCAAGAAACCCACTTCTACATGTGATTTCATGTTTTAGTTACAAAAATGTTTCTACTGTAATACTTGCCTTATCTTGCCTTAGCACTGATTCCATTACAAACGTGTTCCAAGTGTTACAGTGTCTCTTAGGTGTGCTGTTCATTCAACCGCTGATGTTCAGGGCATTTCAGAATCAGGCCTAAACAGAAGTGGGGCAGTCTACAAAACTCCAGGAGCACCGTGAGAACAAATTCAGAAGGTCCCAAAAGAATAATATGTTTCTTCCAGAAAAAACAACCCATCCCCCACGCCTCAGCACAAACAGCAACTTGGGCATTTCTGCAAGATGTTCTTAACTCATGTAAACAGAGTCAGGGTAAGCACCGATAACAGTTCCAGTATTTTATTGATGTTATTTTTATATTTTTTTTTTCATTAAATCAGATTTTTTTGTTAAACGACCAATTAAATGAGCATTTTTTGAACAGCATGTGTATTAAAATGCCGTTTATGTTCAAGATTAGCTGAAAACAGGTGGGGCAATACGACAGAGCAGAAACTCATTACAAATGGACTGCTTCCTTATTAGTAACCGAATTCGAATCCCCAACCTTCTGACTGTGTAAAAGTCTGGCTACGTGTGTGTGTGTGTATTATGCCAGTATAATATGCCAGTTTATTCCCTTTATTACTTGATCCTGCTACAGTAAAAGGCAGAATGAAACAGAACAACTGGATCGGAACCAAGCAGTGTTGGGGAGTAACGGAATACATGTACCAGCGTTACGTATTTATAATACAAATTATGAGTAACTCTATTCCGTTACAGTTACCATTTAAATACCGTTTAATTAGAATACAGTTAATTTGTTGAAATAAATGGATTACACAGCTGTATTTGCCTGTTCCATGTTAGGCTATCCCATCTCTAATTTCAGTAATTCCATGCATTGCCGGAAACCCAAACAAAACACGCAATAAGAGCCTCTAATATACGCGTCCTGTTAATGCTGTAGGCGTCAGTTACACAATGGACCCGGAACCAGCACAACATACATGGGCGGACCGGCAATCTGTACGTTGTGGATAAGTCCGGTGCACGGCTGTACGGGCCGAGATGCGCATAACACCGCCCCCGCCCTCGGAACCACGGGTGTCTTCACTCCACAGCAGTGCCTAGGACAATATGGCGGTGACGTTAGTCTATGTCTGTGGTCAGTCTAGTAATATTTTATGTCTGTAGTCAGTCTAGTAATATTCTATGTCTATGGTCAAAGTTATTCTGTAGTCAAAGAAACCGACACATCTGTATTTGGATAGTTAAATGTTATTCTGATTTGGTTGTGTTGACTATATTTGTTCAGGAATAAAAAAACATATTCAGTTAAGTTCAGGCCAACATACTGAAGGTGAAGCAATATGCAAACACATTTTCAACACATTTGCTCTTTTTAGTGATGTGATGTTATTTCATTTATTTAAATAAAGAGATCCCTTAAAGAGATGTACTTCTAAGTTCTAACATGTTTGGTTGGCAAAATAAATGTCATAAATTCAAATCAGAGTGTCTTCCGTGTCTGAAATGGATGTACAGTATTCTTGAGTCTATAAGGTAACAACAATATAATAACAAGATAACCTTGTTTGAATTGTGAAATAGGTTTGACTAAAAGAAAATTTAGATTTTGTCTATTCTACTAGGTACTTATATTAACTGGGTTAAATAGAATTGCATTACTAAAAAAAAGACTAAAATACAATGTTCATTGACTAAAACTAGACGAAAATAGTCGTGGATAATTCTGACTAAAAAAAGACTAAAATGCTCAAGACTTTCAGTCGACTGAAATTTGACTAGACTGAAAAGAGTATGGGCGTGACTTTAACTAATAAAAACTAAAAAGACAAGTTGGCGCAAAGACTAGACTAAAACTAACATTAAGAAAGGCGGCCAAAAACAACACTACACAGAGCCCTAACCTCAACCCCATCCAACACCTTTGGGATGAACTGGAACAGAGATTGAGAGCCAGACCTTCTCATCCAACATCAGTGTCTGACCTCATAAATGCTCTACAAAATGAATGGGCACGAATTCCCACAGAAACTCCAAAATCTTGTGGAAAGCCTTCCGAGAAGAGTGGAAGGTGTTGTAGCTGTTAAATGGGGGACCAACTCCATATTAAAGTCTATGTATTTGAACGGAAGGTCATTAAAGTCCCTGTTGGTGGTCAGGCGTCCTAATACCTATGTCTATATGTGTTGCTATGTATGTTCCTTCGATACTGCCATCAGCAGCCACCCGTGTTATCAGTGTCTTGCTGAGATCCGTGGCCTAGTTACTGCCAGCCATGGCTCTCTCCTCAGAAACGGGGCTCTGTGAGGATCAGGGGCTGCTAATCAGCTCGCGCCTAAACGGCGAACAACTTTGAACAAAATACTGCTTTGGTATAGAGTGTATAATTATGAAGGTTTGACTCAAACTACGCCACATTGCTGTTCGGAGGTTTCTCAAACGACAACAACGGCGTTCATGTTTCATCCGGGTCCTGCCTCTTTAAGGAAAGCCCCGCCCCCTCTTCTCCCTGAGAGGTGCTGAAATCGCTCGGCTCGCCTCAGTACCAGCAGCCATGGCTGAGATCAAGTCGGGTATTTTCGCCAAAAACGTCCAAAAGAGAATCAATCGGGCTCAAGAAAAGGTAAGTTGTACTCTGAACAGCTTCTGAACAGCGTGGTTTGCTCGCCAGGAATTTGTGGGAGATATGGGCACAACGGCAGCTTCTGTCAGGACAAGCTGTTCGGGGGAAGATGCTCGAGGTTTGTTAAGGCGGAGCAGGTATAGCTTACGGTCGATAACCACAAAACACGCATTAATTCAGAAGAAATATCGATTTAATGTATATAACTTCAATTTAAAGCATTTTGCTGTGTTAATCCTATATTCTGTCCCCAACCAAATATTGTCCTCAAATATCGTGACAGTTGCAATGTCAACCTCTCCAGCACTAAGATGTCAGGACATTCACACGAGCAGTGTGACAGGATTCCCTTTCAGACATAGGCGGTGTGATGAGAAATTGATGTTTTTATTAATTCAGATAGGCTTGGAGCAGAATTGAATAGCTTAGTATGACCTCAGGGCACACACGCAGCCTCTACATCTGCACGGTGGGCACATTACAGCATGCCAAAGGAGGAACTGACACGTTAAACTGGGCTTCAGGACCCACAAAGCCAGTGCAATCCAAGCCAAAAGCCCTCATTTATTAATGCTGCTCCTCGCCGTGGTTTAAAGATGCAGCTGAGAGCTGTGTTTAGAGCTGTATTATTCCTGCAAGGTCAGAGGAAGGGGAGGAGGAGGGGATCCCCTCATCCTTGCAGTGGTCGTGATTGCTCATGTTTTTGTCATGCATTTGTAAAAGCTTGGGTCTGGCTGGTCACACTACGAATGCACCCGTTTATGAATTATAACTAGAAGAGGAAATTGTGTATCCCATTCAGGGTGGTACCCCACTCCTTTTTTTAACCATCCTTGAATTTGCTTGTGGCCTTGTGTGGGTTTTCCAGCTCAGAACATGTTCTGAGATCCAGCAGCCGAAAGGCAGAGACGAGGCAGTGCCGGTGTTCCCCCGCGTGGTCCGAGCGTCATGTAAGAGGATTGCTTTTCTTTTAATAACCACGGACCTTCCCAGCCAGGCAGGCAGAGAACTGCTTCCAGCAACGAAGAGGAAAGTGACAGCTCACCATGGCCGTTATGCCTTATATACGAATTCAGGCGTCCAGCTCGGTTTATTTTCCACACCACTGGTGGTGATGATGTAGTGAACATGCATAAGATTAATGCCACATTCACAAGCGTGACCTAGAACTCAGGGAGGCTTTATCTAAGTCGTGAATTAATCTGTCCTTATAGTGATTCACCCAAGTATATCACAACCTTAATATCAACCAGGGGAGCTGCCTGATTGTCATATTGTTCAGTCACGTTTAACCAGTTAAACTTAGGCCTGGGTTCCTATGGTCATTATTGGAGTCTAAGCCTTTAGAACTAAACGCAGTTAAATAACTACATTTGAATGAGAGGACTAGGGTTGCACAATATATGGTTCCATTATTGGCGTTTGCAGTACTGGAACCAGTAAATGCAAATGGGACAGGCCTCAGTTGTACAAAAACAGACCACTCACATCATGGCTTTGCTAATCTAATGGGTTTTCAATGTAAAGGAAGGTGTATTTCGACAGTAATATGTAGGACTATTGGTGTAACATGTCATTTTTGACTTCCAAAGATAGCATTTACTGCAAAAGGCACATATATTCCAGCACAACCTCCAGGTTTGTTTAGCCCTAAGTTGGGGCTCATTGAAGTGTAGGCACACAGTTTATCCTTAGTGGAAGGTGAGATCTTGCGCCATGACAGATTATATGATAAGAGCTGTAAGGGATCTCTTCATCCGGCCTCCTGTTGTGACAAAATACATCCTAGAAAAAATCCAGGACGCACTCAGAAATTTTCATTGCAAGGTTGTAACTATGTGAACATCAGTAAGGGGGTGTCGTTTGATAAAACAGCAGCGGGTGAGATCCGTGAATAATAATAATGAGTCATCACTGATGTCAACTTGCTACTTCCAGCAGAATTTCATGAAAATTGTCTCAGGCCTCATTGCGTTTTACGTGGCAGATGCAGGCTGCCCCGCAGAACATGAGACAACATGCATAATTAACACTGCGTGATGCCTCTATTCCCTGGGGAACTAGGGAGCTGCTTTTCAGTTTTCATCCAAAAACAACCCTGTTTCCGCATTACAGTTGGGAAAGCGTGCTATGGTGTGAACTGAAGCCCCTCCTTGATGTAGAGGAGACAGAAAAGCTCTGCAGTGGTCACTGTCTCGTTTTGGGGCCCAAGGACTGTTAATATTTCATGGGCTGGCTGCCTGTGCTGCGTGGTGTCTCCAGGCAATTGGGAGTAAGGTTAATGCCAAGCTGCCATGTGGAAAGCCGGCTTTCTGCTGAGTTCCCGCACCTTCTTCCTCTGGCATTTGGATTTATAGTTTAGTGTGTTCATAGTACACTGTTTCCCTGTTTCTTGTAGCAGTTTGCAATGGAGCTGCATATAGCTAGCACCAAACTTGTCACCAATTTACACAGGTCTCATATCGTGTCATGTTGTTTAGTAATCTCACAAACTGTGGGACACACTGTTATTTAGGGATGGATATGGCTTAAATTTGACAAATACCAATATCAAAACAGATACTGCTTATCTATGCCTACTCACTCAAAAATTAAAGGCATCACATGAAGTTATGTGGAAAAGATTCAACAATTGTTATTACTTTTTTTGGGAACTAAAAATCTAAACAATATAATCTAATATAATACTATAATGAAGGGGGAGTGATGGCTACAAATGTCTGGTCAACAAAGATGTGGTGGTGAAGTTTAGCTTGCCAGGAATTGGTACCAATTTTGTACTGGTTCTCAAAACCCATAAAAATAGACGAATTTTGGTCAAGATGTCTGCTAATACTGTTTTAAAATCTGCAGTAGACTTTTGTTCCTTTGCACCAAAGACTTTTTTTGGCCCACTCTCACTTTAAGAGTATTTCTGTATATTTGTTTCATTTAAAGAAGTGCATGTAACAGTGACACATTTGTGTGTAGTCTGTTGTGAATGTTATCTTATGCCTGCTAAGATCACGACTTCACTCTGTATTGATGCTTAACATGTCCCCTGCAGGTAGACATGGGTGAGTGTGTGTAGAAGAAAAGGCAGATACACAGATGGAAAATGACTATTAGCCTGGAGCTCTTGCTGTGTTATTCCTGTTGATTGTATGTCTGTGTGACTTTATTCAGGTCCACACAGTGTTTAATGACAGTCTGTTTAGTGAAAGACATAATAGGGTTTGGACTGATCCGGTCCAATCGCGATATCAGCTGCTGTTACTGATATAATTCACTCATCGGATACCAGACTGATGTTATGATCCAGATTCCGAAGGTTCTTTGCTTAGAAGTCACCAGCCAGTGCACATTCCAGATGGAGGCCGGTAACTTGAGGCAGGTTCTGAAGCAAGTTGGTTTATGCTATAGTTTACATTGTTTGCTAAAACTGCAAAACTCTACCTGCAGAACAAACCCAGACACCCCCCTCTCCTGGAAATTACTCAAGCCTATTGATTAGGGCTGCAATGATATACGATACAAAACCGAATTCGCAACACTCAGTTCCACAAACCCATGTCGCAGTGTGAGGAGGGTGAATCGCAACCCACCCCTTCCTGTATAACTCCTTCCCGAATACAGTTCCCGCCCAGAAACATACGTTTTTCGTCGTAATAGGAGGATTTTCACCTCAGTTTCTTTTCTTTAACCAATAGCTGAGAGTATTAGGGTTTCAAAGAGCCCTCCCACAAGTTTACAAACATACAAGCACGGACGGACTCTTTGTTTGCTGAATTGATTT
>JBBPCY010094995.1:0-21708 GCA_037974405.1 Brachyalestes nurse
TCGGAAAGAGACTTCAGATACTGTATTAGGGGACCATTAGGACCTATATAAAAGCATAAAAAATCAGCATGTCATGGAACCTTTAATTTTAAATGGGCCTTTTTGCTAAAAAAAAAAGATGAAAAATGACAGTTTAATAATACATTTTAGCAGTATGAGCAACTGAAAGACTCCATGCTGCATTTCTGATGTTGGGTACAGCGGTAAAGCTGGTGTTTGCACTTAAGCTTACACCAAATCTGCAGTCTGTAGCAACATATTGGTATGATTCCCTCTAAATTAACAACACATAACGACCAAGCTCAAAGTCCAACCCTAATATGAACTTCCTGGATATACCCCTGATATTGCTTAGTAGCTTAATGATGCCAATAATGTAATGAACAATAATATGCTGCTAGGTTGGAAATCTCAGAATTGTTTGTTAAATACTTTGAAATATCTTTGACTGATTCTGGTCTTTTTTAGCATTATTTTCACTTTCAAACTTTTTATTTTATTTAATTTTTTTTTTTACCTCTTCTATTTGGGACTAAGACACAGTAATCAAACTCATTTTCTCTGTTTATTGTCTAGAAGTTCAGACCTTCTCCTACATATGTACGTAGTCCTCAGACATGCATTTAGGTCTCTTATATATAGAGTATATGTATATATATATATAAAATATAGCTTCATCTGGATATGTGCATGCTACTAAATAATGAGTTCACAACAGTCACAGTTTGGTCCAAACAGTAAAGCCCATAAAATAAAGAGGCTGCAAACCTCAGTTCCCTTTGGGGTTTTTTGGTGCAGTAATTGCCATGGAATCGTTTTCTTGTCCAAACTACATTGTTTGCACTTTGTGTGTGTATTTGTAATCCTCTTAAGAAAAGTTGTGGTTAATATGGTTAAAAATAAATGGGCTGTATTGTGCACTGCCAAGTAGTCGCACAAACAGATCAATGTTGTGGAGATTATTGAAGGAGAAAGAAATTATTGATTTGATTCATTGCAGTAGACTACAAATAGTGAGTGATTGAAAATGAAAAATTTCTAAGCCAGTGTTTCCAGACATGAATAACTTTGAAGCAGAAATGTTGTGGAATCACATGCAGATGATGATACTCACTTTGCTTTATGATGGAGGTTATGATGGATGTTTTGTTCTAGTCAAATGAAATCACAACCTCATTTCCCACAGGCCTGGTCTCACACTTCAGTGTAGGTTTATCAAAATTTGAACAGATGTTCACAGCCAGGTGGGGGGAATTGAACAGCAGGTGTGATTTTAGAGACAAGGTAAGGCAGGTCTACATCTAGATATCTTTGTTAGTGTTTTTGAAAATTCACACAAAATGGAAGAATGTAGCAATTTCTCTTGGTTTAAATGATGCCAAGTGAGATTAACGTGAATTAATTGGAAAGCCTATTAAATTTAACTACTGTCCATTTTCCTAAATGAATCAATAACCCTCGCATCCGAAGATGGTGATTTAGCTGCATCGATTATGCAATGTTATATTATAATCTATCATCCTTCAGTCAATTTTATTATAACCTCCTAACATTTGGGCTGTTTTATAACATAACAGAATGAAACTACTGTGTAAATGGTTCCTCTAAACACATTTTGTTTGTTTGGCATCCTGTGGCTCTACTCCTGAGGGAAGAGCAGACGCATGTCCTGAATGTTTTGTTCACTGTACCCAAAGGAGGGCTTCCTGTTTACATGGAGTTCATTTCATGTCACAGCAGAATAGGACCAGCCTACATGCGGCCTTTTTTTTTTTTTAATCCTAATCCTGTCCTTGGTACTTTTTGTCAGCACCATTTATGTTCTGGACTGGACAGACACGACTCGGTCCAAACAGATAAGTGCAGTGTACTGAAGATGGTACTGATGCTGTCAGTTAATATGAAAATATTGGACAACATTCCTGTATTAAAATTGGAGAATATTACTATTAATCATTTTCCCCATTTAACAAAAGATGCGGAATGTATTATCAGTGTGGTTTATTGGCATGTGTCTTATTTATGTGTGTCCTAAATACATTTTTAGTTCAGTTTCACATTTTTTTAAAAAATCACAGATCATTTTCCTGGCCTTTTTGGTTTGCCTTTGTTACAGCACTGTATTTATCAGTGTCTGTTGAAATTAACATCTGTGTGCACATGTGTTTTGTGTGTTTGCGGGCGTGTATAATCTTTTTAATACTATATAATAGGCTAGTTTTTTTTTTTAAAGTTGAGTACATCTAGTTTTATTCACTCAAGACAGATTCACTTGAAGTCGTCTTCACATTCTGTTTAATATCTATGTAATTAGGCAATGTCCTCCGGAATGAATAAGGTTTTCTGATTCTAATGAATGGCCATTACTGCTTCAGTGGATCAGTAATGTCTTCTTGTCTTTATACAGGCAACTGACCTTAAATGCTACAATAGTGTAGGGCACCCAAAATAATAATATTATTATTATTATTGTTATTATTATTATTATTATTTTTGGCTTATTTTCCAAACAACCAATAAATGAACATGGTAACATTGAAGACTAAGCAGATTTATGTAGATAAAAAAACATAGTTACATTTAAGAGTATAATATTTATTGGTATGTGTTTGTGTTTGCGTATATTTGTAGCAAGCAGAGCTGCCCGAAGCTCTGCACCACAATGACCTGGACACCCCCACGTCCAGCGAAGAGCAGCTGGAATACCTGCGCTGGAAGAGGGAGCGGGAGGAAATCGACAGAGAGCGCGTGGCCCGCCATAAAAACTCTCAGGGCCAGTGGCGGAGAGCCTGGGACATGGACAAACCAGAGCTTATGTAAGCTGTCGCTAACATCCGCTGCATGACGCATGCACTTTACGTGCTTCACCTTTAACTCAGACTAACTTGTTTGATGTGACTAGATTTGGGCTTCATTTTGATTTGTAGTTGGTGTGTTTTCTTTTTTTTGTTTGTTTTGTGTGTTCATAAGTACTGTTTCTCTCTTGTTTTTGTCTAACTTCCTCTTTAACTAAACGATAAAGGTTTTTTTTGGAACTTGGACTTGAGTCTTTCATATGTGCTTGTGCGTTTTTAGCTTTGCCAATGCAGATATTTTTAAAATATTACCCAAAACTTTAGTCTGGTAAAAGATTATACTGCTAATTTATTATTAAGATTTTAGTTTTTACAACTTTGAGCTCGATTTATTTATTTATATAGAAATAAATATGGATAGACTGCATATGGAGAGATATATTTATTTTAGGGCTGTAACGATATACGATACAAAAACAAAATTGCGATACCCAGGTCCTCGAACCCGTGTCGCGGTGTGAAAACACTGAATCGTGACACACCCCTTCCAACTCCCAGAGTTATCCTTCCCGTCTTTCGCCGCTAGGGGGCCAGCCGGGGGGGGTTTCACCTAATAAAACGGTGTGTATTTTCACGTCAATTTCAGGCAGTAACCGATAGCTTATAAATGAGCCGAGACTGCTCTCAGGTCAGGCGAGCGCTCGCAGCGCCTCATGTGCGTTTGAGTCTCTGGGTCGATTTTTTTTAGGCTCAAACAAAGGAAAAAACACACAGAAGACCAAATTCAGGATATTTCAGGATATTTTAGGACATTTGACGGGGATAATTGTCCAGCAAATAAGAATTTCAAGTGGAAATAGGAGTGACTGTCCGCAAAGATGCACTGGGGAGGCATGCGTGTCTGAGCTGAATTTCTTCAAATGTAAGTAAAAGAAAGTTATGACACTTCACTTTATAAGTTTCTGTAAGCTGGCTGGTTGTGATAAAACTGCTGGGGAGTTTGTAAGGTTTTGTTGTGTTTTGAGTGAGTTTTTGTGCGATTTTGGCCAGCTGAACCGGTAGCTGAAGAATCGATTCTGCGGCAGCCTGTGGCGATTCCTTGGGGTCTTCTGTACAGACTGAATGCAAAAGAAGCGGTGTCGAACTGTTATTGATTCATAATTCTATGGTAAACATGAGGACTCAAAACAAAATGGCATCTCAAATGGTACTGCTTGTACTAAACACTAACCTCTCCTCCACCACCCCTCCACAAAAGAATCGTGATACGAACCGAAATGTGGGTTAAAAATCGTGATACGAACCGAATCGTGGGTTTGTTATGTCATTACAGCCCTAATATATATACATACACAAATATAAACAGCCATTTATTTGATGCCACACAGAGATTTGATTATAAAGTAAAGAACAAGTAGATGTAATAAAAATATTACCTATTATTGAGGATGCTCTGTCAGATGCTGTACCAACTAATAAGCTTTCATCAGTTTCAGGCTGATTTTCCCCTGAGCATTCTGCTGTACACAAGTATTTCAGCAGTTCTTTATAATATTTATGATCTTTATAATATTCTTTAATGTACTTTCGAATGGGTATGCCTTTAACTTTTCCATTTGAGTTTTGTAGAAGACCCCCTGCTGTTTGCTGCTATTAGTGTAGTGTTTTCTGTCGCTACAAGAACGGATGATGGCAAGTTTTTACAGAATGCGCCTGATAATGGAAAATGGCAGATTTTAGTACAGTAGCAGTCACACACGTGTGTGTGTGTCAGTGCAAAATGTTTGTTAATTCGTCCAAAGCCAGATTTTTCAGGTTCTATAAGTGAATCTTTTAGGATACCACCGAACTTGCTCAAACTATGCTGCAGTGCAAAATTGAAGTGAATCGGGACGGATCAGCGATTAGAAGGCCTAGTAGTCTGCAAAAAAGGTAGAAAAGATACTGAAAAATATTAAAATAGAGGAGGATCATGGGTTGCAAAGCATATTATTGGGTTTAAGGTGAAGCCTGAGAAGAAAGCAATGGTTAATGAACCATAAGTTTTTTTGGGGGGGTGGTTTGTTTGTTTTCTTGCAAATCTTTCTTCCTTTTTAGCGAACCATTATTGCCACATTCGCCATGCTGCCGCATCCAGTGTGCTTTTAAGAAATGGATGATTGAATTAGGAGAGTTTATCTGACTTGTGCTGTTGACTTTTTTCTATCACAAGACATCAAGATTCAGGACTTCAGTCTAGTCATTTAGTCATTAAATGGAAATTTCTTTGAAATAAGAACTTGAACCAAGAAGCTCAGGGGTTAGGGATGAGATTATTGAGATTTGTCATGAAAATAAAAATTTTCCCCATAAAATATTGCCTCTTACCAATTTCAAACCGTGTGCCTTTTATATAATCGGACTGTTTTCCCATGTAGTATCTCACTTGATTGACCACTCAGAGCCTTGGCCTCTGTGCCCCACACTGGGGATGTACCGCAGGGGCTTTTCTTTCCTTGTGTTTATGAGAAACTGGATGCTGGTGTGTGTAGCAGGATTGTACCCAGGGCTTCTTACCACCACCCCCACTCAATGTCTGGAAGTCCTCAGCAAATTGGATACTGAAAAGACACTCTTGTGAGAGAGGCACTGAATGTGGAAGGGAACATGAGCCTATTTTTAGGGCCTAGAATGCCTTCCCTTATTTGGGAGAGTTTGCAAACATACTATAAACTTGAAGGGAGCAGGAAACATGGACATTTCAGGAGTGAAATGATTTTACTTGGAAGCCTTTTTAGGATGCCTGCTTTAAAAAAGATACTAAATGGTTCTTTGGGACCATGCCATAGAAGAACCATCTTTGGTTCTCTAAAGAAACTTTCAGTGGATGGGATTTTAAAGTAATGATCCAGTGTTTTTCAGCCTAATCTCTAACGACTACATTGTACTGCTATATTGTACTACAGGCAGTAAGTTAAAAATTGGTCAACTAAATGCACTGTTCTGTCTGTTGCTTTATATTATGAACGTGGTTCGAGTTATGAGGTCTTATGTTCTACCATTAAACAATAATTTAAATGTTTCTCTGTGCTTGGTATTTGTGCCATACACTACAAATGTTGTAAACAGGAACTGGATTGAAAAATACTGAGGTATGCCTTTAAAGCACCCCTTGTCATCTTTATTTTTAACCATATTTGGCTCAGCTTCATAAAAATATTAAACTATCTGCTTTTTGCTCTAACGTCTGATTTTTTTTGCTTGCACCTACGTGACTGACTCCCAGTCATATGTAGTATTGATTGTGCTGCTTCGCCTGTACCGATTGGGTTTGTTTCCATGTCGATGAATTCTCTTTGCAGGTTTTCTGAGAAAGTACAAGGGGCTGGAGAGAGAGGAGCCCAGAACAGAGGTGAGAAAATCGATGAGAAGGAAAAAAAAAAATCTCTTTTACCAGCTAAACAGCAGTAGAAGGGAGAGAGAGATACAGTTACAAAAGAGAAATTGAAGAGGGAAGGCATTTTGAGTCATATTGATTATTTATTGTTTTTATTTTGTAGTTGAAACTGAGGGGATCGTGTTACATATTTGATTACGAATATTAATCAAAAAATGTGTTTGATTCATTTGATTAACAGGTGGTAGAAATGGTAGAAGAGGACATTTAAGATCCTCACCAGGAGAATCCAGAGGTTTGCAAATATAAAATGTCATCCTCAGTGTATTTCACAGGCCTCGCAGCGCTGCTTGGAGAAGTTATTATTTAAAAATAGATAGTTTGTTAAACTCTATAAATACTGTATATGTTAGTAAATAACATTCACACATTTTTAGTGAAGTGTAGATGAAACCCACATTTCTAAGATTCTAAAGTTCCTTACTCTTGACTAAAATAATAAAACCATTGTGTCCTTTTTATTTTAAAGGTAATCCAGCTCGACAGCGTGATAAAAGAGGGAAGAATGTTCCTGTGGTTGGAAGCAAAGCAAAAGGAAAGGATCGTCTGACCGGCAGAGCCAGGAGGTGAGAGAGAAGCTGTTGCCCTGCTAAGGCAAAAGAAATTGTAAGATAAATTCTTTGTCCTGGGGCCAGTTTCATGGAATACTAGGTATCCATGAAAGTGGCCCCAAGATGAATTTAATGGAATTTAGGTATCACTGAAGGATATACAGTAATCCCCCAGTTTTATGTGGATCAGGAGCCGCGGATTCAGTGTCACACAGATTTTTTTTGAGAACTGAACTCATAGGTTTTTTTTGCATTTTTTGCTTTTTTGTGGCAATAAATATATTTTTCTGGATGTTTTCACACAAGGGGACTGGAGCCGACCTGGAAGCACTTTTTTTGAATTCTACACCACGGTTGAGCCCCGCGCTCCAAATGTGATTTCTCCACGGTGCAAGAACGCAGACACTTCAAACTCCACAGTTCGATTGATCTCCAGGAGACCTTTCATTTGTATTTTTAGCCCGAGTAGATCAGGACTCCCAATACTTTTGACCAGCAAGCTTCCGAGTTGCATATCTCGGCGAGGAATTTAAATTAGGATGCGAATACGGGTTTACCTTTACATTTTCTGTAGGGTAATGCATTAAACTGAGTTTAAAATCTCATTAAAGTGTTTTGGGGGCATATTTAGGGTTTACACTATAAAAACAGGCCTTTTTTTTTTAACCAAAACACAACAACTCGGTTTTTCACTATATGCGGGTGCTCTTGGAACGTAACCCCTGCGAAAAGCGGGGGATTAGTGTATTACTATGGAATATATTGTTTAGTGATACTAGTATTACTTTGTTTTCTTTTTATGAGAATTTTAGTGGGCAAGCTTTACTCTTTTTTTGCTCAGTGTCTATGGATACATTTCAAGACTTTAAACTTTGTTTTGAAATGTGTAGCTTAAAGCTGTTTACTTATGGCTGGTAGTGAATCAGGTTAAGTCTGATCAAGCTTGTGAATTACTAAGAACTGATTTAGATGGCGGTGTAATTCATGACGAGACGTGGTGTCAGGTTTATGTAACTAGGCCTTCTAATAGTGTAAATTTATGTTGTGAGCTCATTTTATGTCTTCTAGGTCAAACCAGAGACATTTCCAGACTGAGTTCTCTAAAAAAAAAAAAAAATAGTAATAATATTGATAGTCAGTACTGACAGTTGCCCCTATTTGCACCCATCTATTGTTTATTGGGTGGCTTTAGAATCTTTCTCACTATATGTCCTGCGTTTTTCGCAGTCTGTGTGTTTGGGAGGATAGAGCAAAGAAAACTATGTCTAACGGATTTCTCTTGAACGTACTTCCAAGTTACATGTGTTTTAGTCCCAATACAGCTTTAAAGTGTAAATGTATCTGTTTTCAGATGGGATTCTAAAGCGGAAGAGGAACAATTACAGGTTAGTTTTGGGCTGAGAAATTGTAAATGCAAGACCTGACTTTCTTCAGCGCTCCCAATGAGCTTAATGGGTAGATTAATACATTTTGATCCATGTTTTTAATCACTTGACATACATACTTGAGTTGTTCTGCAATGTAACCTCTTTGGAATTAAAAAGCATTTTTAAGCTTAATGTGTTATGAAACAAATCTGCAGGCATGTCCTGATACCAGCTTAGAAGAGTTTTTGGAGGAGCTGGACGCTCTTTGTGATCTTGAGGCGGACGGGAACACACCAGACACAGAGACCCGGGATGGATTCCAAATAGATGCTTGTGCAGATGTGAAGGCAGAGAGTCCGCATAACCCTACAGATTCAGCAAACACGGAACCATCCAGTTCTAAAAGCACAGAGAAGAAGGTACGTTTTTCAGAAGACCTCATTCAGGGAGCTCATGAGAAGAACATTAACACTGGCACAACTGAGACCAAGGCTAGTTTATTAAGGAACACATCGCAGGCCAAAACAGCCTTGGAGCACAACCAGGACAGCATCAAAAATACCCAGGAACAGGAGGGCACCGGCACGCTTCCCACAGACATCCAAACCAAATCGGCTGACCAGGAAGATGTGCAGGAGACGAGTGTAAAAGAACCTCCAGAACCACCAGAAGACTTCTCGAAGAAAGAACCTGGGAGTGGATGTAAAGACACATCCTGTTACAGCCTCAGTTCTCAAAATGGAAGTGATGCCTCTGATTGCACTGAACAAGAGCTTCTTTACCCTGTGGAGCACATGAAGAGCAGCACCTCCAGAAGCACTGGTAGGAGAACTCGTGAAGGTTATTATTTAAAATGTCTATATCCATGATTGGATGGTAAAATAGATTGTACTATATACTGTTTGGCCAGTCTGTAAGTCTGAGAGTCAGTTTATTTTTTTTTTTTTACAGATTTTTTATTTATTTTTTTTACAGTTTTCCAGATCTTGTCTTTGCCTGTTTTCCTTCCATTTAAAAACTTCAATTTGTAATTATATTTTGTTCAGCAAAAAATACAAATAGCAAGACACCTTTATAATCTTCTCTTTGTTTAGAGTCAGTTACCAGTTGAGCACAACACCCTGAGAGGTTGGAAAGGTCATGATAAGTTCTAAGACATCACAAAAAAATACTCTTAGATCCGTGGAAGTAATGCCCAGGCTTTTGCACAAATTCACCAAATAAATACTAAACATGCATTAAATGTCACATTTAAACTTATTTATTATTTGCAGGTGTAGTATATTGTTTTTTGCAGTAAAATATCACATTTGACCAGAGGTATCCAAAACGTTGTATTAAACTGTAATCATATGCCCAGCAGGTTAGGGTTTCTGGAACCGTGGTCTAAAATAAGATCATTTGTGAACTTTCTCTTACAGAAGAGCTGATTGATTCTAGTCTCTCCGTCTTGAGTTTGGAATCTAAAGAAGCTCTTCCAGACCACAACACTAGCACTGATAAGGTAAGATTTTAAAGGGCATCGTTAATAAAATAACCAGTAGATAAAATTAGACTCTCTAAAGTATTGATGTGCACATCAGTCATATTAGATTGGCTCTTTCAGACGATGGTGTTTATTTGGAGTTGCGTCTCAGACATGAACCCTTCTCAGTATGGCCAAGGTTTCAAACACAAGTTGGTCATTTTCTTTCAATGAGCAGTGAAGAGGACGGATTTACTGAACCCCTGGTTGCATGCTGATGAGAATTGGTTATTTGATTTGCAAATTTGAAGTGGCTCTGCCTTGTGTAGCTGAGCGGCTCACTGAAGCTCCATTAGTGGGTTCAAGTGATTCAGCAAGAGGTTTAAAAGTGGCACTGTACTTGTTCAGTGGCCCACTTCGTACAGCATAAAAGGCTCCGCTCCATCAGCATCATGGTTATGCGCTAAGACCTGAAAGTACCAGGAGATATCTAATGGTAGCCTCATTTTTAGCTTTACCACCCAGGAGATTGTCCTTGCCACCGGTGCAGGAATTTATTGTGTAAATTTGACAACACCTTTGGTTCATTTTCAGTGAGTTTAGTATACATTTTAAAGTTAAAGACTTGCCTTTTTGAGGAACCCTTTTCCAACATTGCTTGCGACGGTTTAGGGTATAATCCAGAGATCCACAATTTATTCTCTACTGCTTGCCTGCTGCTTGTTATACATTGTGGTACTTGGGTTCATGCTAGTGCATATAGGGACACACAAGCTTGTAAGTGCCATTGATCTTTACTGAAACCTGGTTGTACTGGAGGAATGTGACTGTGCATCTTTTGTTCTTTCATAGATAGAATATCTAAACACACACACACACACACACACACACACACACACACACACACACACACACACACACGTCAGGGGTCAGCACGGGCTCCCCAGTTGTCCTTCCTTGGACCACTTTTGGTAGCTACTGCCAACTGCGTACCAGACACACCCCTAAAGACCTGCTGGAAAAAGACCTGCCCAGACATCTATCCATCCTACTTTGGGCCTCATCAAAGTTGGTCAGATTCTTACCGTGGCCCATTATCACATCAGCTTCAAGAACTGACTGTTTACCTGCTACCTAATTTATAACCGGCCTAGACCGGTGCCATTATGACATATCAATATTCACCTGTCAGCGATTTGAATACTGTGGCTGGGGTGTGTGTCATCTCCAAAGGTTTCTTGTAGCCAGCTGACCGTCTTTCTTTTCTTGCTCTTGTCATATTTTAAAATGATTATTAGTAATGTTCTATAATTATTTTAGAAATGTATAGTTACATATTTTGCATAAAAATGGTTTAGTTCTCCATCATATTTGCGAAAATATTTGTCAATGCGCTGAGAAGTGAATCATGATAAGAAAATCAATCCTGAACCCGAAGACAAAACTATCAGAAATTCACATGTATTGTAATGAGGCGATAACCCAGGCTCTTATCATCCATGATGGCATGAGAATAGTGTCTGGTTGGAAAGTAGCATTTGAGAGGAAAATGTGATCCTGAGGGAGAAGTGGGAGTGAGAGCACATGACTGTTAAAGCAAGGGGAGTGGGAATAGAGATGAGAAGATAAGCAGACGGGCCCAGAAGAGCCTCGGGGCTAGCAAGCCTGGTGTGTTCTTATGTCTCCTGACTGTTTGATACTACACACAGATTTCTATTTGTCATTCAGAGTGAGAGTAGCTAGTGCTATATTAGTACTGTGAGTTTTGAACACATTGGACCTGTGCACTCCCTTTAGCTATTTCTATTTATAATGAGGCTCTTACAAGTCTACAGATTTTACAGAGTTTAATGGAATGGCAAGATTATGTAATAAAGCATTAAACAACAAGAGCCTGTGCATTATAGTGATTTTACCACCATTAAAACTGCAGTAGGTAAGATTAAGAAGAGAACAGCTTTAGCTAAAATATTAAAATGAGTAAAACCTTCTCATACTTAAAGTAAACCATCATGTTTAAGCTACTTAAACTCTACAAAAAATGGCTACTGCACTACTGGAAAGCAAAGCAGGGCAAATTTATTTGTGTTTATTTATGGCATTTGTACCACACAAAGACAATTCAAAATACTTCACGTGAGTAAGGAAGAAGTTTACAGATAGCAACATAACTTCACACAATAGTGTGTGCCATTTTTCTGTCTACATTTGTTACACGATTGGTCGAATATATTTTCTAGCAATTCTACTAATATTGGTTTGGTACGAATAGCACAGGTCAACAGGTCAAGATTTTGGGTTTTGAGAGTTTGTGGGTTTTTCCTTGAGTTTTTCCTTAGCACGTACGCTGCTAAGCGTTTTTGAAGAAACAGTGGTAGCTGACCAACACTGATCATTACATCTATGCCACAGTGTGAACCTGTCTGACTTCACACTGAAAATATTGAAACAGTTACTTGATTGGTGCCTGCAGTTAAATAAAAACCACACGCAAGTCTATTGCAAATCTAATATTACTCAAGATTCAAAAAGCTGATGTGTTAAATTTAACTTTTTTTCTCCGACACCAACAGCCATACAAAAGGTTATCCTTCAAACGGAACTTTTAAAGTCCTGCTGATTGTTTTTGGTCGTTTGTAAACCTGTAATATGTTTTGTGGCCTAATGTTTTGTTCTTTTTTCCCTTTCCTCCATTCAGGCCAGAGAGAATGGAAAAGTAGTTTAGACAGAGCCTTCCTCCATATTCATGCCTGGATCGAGACTTAAGATTGCAACCAAAACAAGCAAAAGGCTGGACTGCAGTTTGCCTGTTTTAGCTTATTCCAACTCCAAGAATGGTTCTGGGTGGAACTAATACAAAATTAGCACAGCAGTTGTTTTAGCTACTGTATTTAACTCCTTTTGCTAATTCATAGGTCATAGAGGTAACTTGAAACTGTGTGTTTTCACTGAGAACGGTAGATAAAGGACAAAAGAAAGAGGGTTATGAAAGTAATGGTATGATTTATGACTTGAAATGATTTTTCAATACTTTTGGAGGTAAATAGACTGGTTTTCTTTCTTGTTAATGACTACAGCTGAACATTAACATCAGCCAGGGTTCTGTGGTTTGATGAAATTGACAGGAATTTAGGCTAAAAGCACTATACAGCATATTGAATGTCTACCTTAAGCTTTTGTTTTATGGAGTTCTTTGCAAACTGTATGTTCAACTGAGAGAAGAAATTTCTTCAAAATGCACAAAATAAGCAGCTTACAATTTGGCCCCCAATTGAACACATGGACTATATGCATGGTCCTATATGCAAGTTGCATAGATGCAAACACACTGATTTGAAACCTACAAAGGAAATAAGTCATTTGATACTGAATGGAAGCCTTCTCATTTTCCATTAGAGACTATATTTATTTTTGTAAGCACATGTTTTTGGACTTGAAGTGGAATATGGGAGTGAAGTCAGTTTAAGCAATGTTTACTGCTTTAAGATACGTTTATAAGCACTTTATTTTGTATGAATGTCAATGATTTGAAATGTTACAGCTGATGAATTTTCATTTGATACACTGTATGATACAAACCCCTTTAAGAAGGCTTTTGACAGCTAACATTTTTCTTCAGAATGTAGTTGCTTCAGCAGAATCTTTTTTTTTTTTTTGTAATCTTCTGAAATAGGCCTGAAAGGATACATTTGAAATAATGTCCTACAGCCATAATTGGCTTGATTAGGCTATTGTAAATGAAGCTTCATTTAATTATAAATGAAGCAACAAAAAAAAACAGGCAGCCTAAAATACCAACATCTACAATCAGTTTTCATGTTCTCATTTTATTCATTTTCATGCTCTGATCTGGGTCCACCATCAGTGTTTCAGTACAACAGTGTATTGTTACAGGCCTATTCTGACCATTTCAGTGTTCGTAAAACTATTAGTAAAGCTTTTAATGTGTGTATTGAATTAAGATAAATCCTCAGTATTTGGTTTGAGCATGGAGTAAGTGGCTAATTTAATATTTAGGTTTTTTTTTATCTTGCTATAATTAATATTTACATTGCCACTGTCACTTTGTGTCCATCGGGATCTGAAACAAACCTTGTGTACTTCGTATTAAAGAGACTTTGGCTCACATGTCTGCGCTTGATCTCAGTTATTTAGCCAAATATTCATTACAACACTATTTTGTATGCTATTTTATGCTTTGGGATTTTGTCTCTTTTGTTATTTTTCTCTGTGATCATCAGCGGTTTCAGGAATCAGAATCAAGACATCACTGTGATAGAGGCTTAAAACACACAAAAATTGTTTCCACAACATCAATGAAACCACATGAATGTAGAGTGCATGCATAATTTAGACGAATTCAGTGCAAATTTGGATTAAATAAATCATCTTAACTAATGAGCAAGTCATTGTTGAATTGAATGGCAAGCAAGGTAAATAAATCAAGCATAAAGACACATTTTATAATTATTTTTAGAAACTATACTTCCAGTGCTCTAAAGCGGGAGTGTCGAACTCTAGTCTTGGAGGGTCATGTTCCAGTACGTTTTGGTTATTTCCCTGCTCAGAAACCACCTGGTTCACCTTTCCAGTTAATTGTCAGGTTTAGTGAAAGTTTGAGGAGGAGAAACATCAAACTGTGCTGGACACTGGCCCTCCAGGACCGGAACTTGACACCCTTGCTCTAAAGATTATTCTTATGTACTAAATGTATTTAAAAAACTACATTGATATGATGGAAATATTCAAATGTTTTAAGTACAACTTAGTAACCTGAGTGTTCTGAAGGGTTTTTTTGCTTTGAGATGTCCTTAGTAAGAAGTAATTAATTTTTGATCAGTGTATAGTTTTGACCCATTCCTCTTGTCAAACCTTAAGTTCCCCATGGCTACGAGGGCCCATACTCTCACTGTCATAATTCTTAATTTTTCAGTGGGATTAACATCAAAAGATTGGCTAATCCATATGATTCCAGTCATGGCACTGGACATTTTTGTTAAACAAAATGACTTTGGCTGTATATTTGTTTGGTTGGAATGTCCATCTTTTTCTTGGCTGATGAGATTGAATTATTCTTGAACATCTCCCAGGATGTTGCTCTTTTCATGTCTCCTTCGATGGCTTGTAATGCTCCAGTACAGTTTGCAGAGAAGTAGCATATCATGATACTCCCACCGCCATACTTCACTGTAGGTAAGATATTCTTTCTCTTTTACATTAGTGCTAAAGTAGTCCACATCTGTTTCTTAAACCTGTAAAGTTACTTCATGCTAGGTACACCTAAACAACACCTGTCAAAGAAAAGTCAGAGGTTACGACAAAAGTAAGGAAGGGATGGGGATAAGAGGGCTTTTTTGGGAGAAATAAGCAAGCAGAAAATGAGAAACACAGTCTCCAAACATGACCTTGTTTGGCCTGACCTGAGTATTATTTCAAAAGATTTGACAACTTTTACACACAAAATTTTAGATGTCCTTCTTTTTTAATTTTTGCTTGGGTGTGTAGAAATGGATATGACTGGAGTGCCATTCATTGCTTATGGAAACTGCTCTAGTAACTCTTTGTGGTTGCTGGCTTCACTCTTATGTTCCATATTATTAGTATGTAAAGAAATTTTGCATGGCACCCTGTCCAGGGACAGTTGGTTATAAATCTGTGAACTTATCAAGCCAGTTGTAGGGACGTTAAAGATCTTTGTTATGGTTCTGTGGGTTTTAATAATGCTGTCCCTAAGTAGCTTCTTGTATTTGTATTCTACGGTATTATATTATACCTTTTGTATTATAACTTAGTTTACCTGAATATGTACATTGCGTGTAAATGTACATAGAAACTATACATTTATATAATTTACTGAACGATTATTAAATAACAGGTCTGGAGCATCCAAAAGCAGTGATTCAGTAGCTTCAATACCTGTCTTGTTTTGTGACCTCCTTCCTGAGGAAAGAATTAGATCAAATTACTTCATCCCACCATCAGGCTGGATTCTAAACATTCATGGTGCCCACATCCCACTGGCCTAATAATATGGAATAGCATGCAAAAATATAACAAGAGTCAATATTTAATTAAAAAAGTAAAGAGCTCCTCTACCTCAATACGCCTTTTTTAGACAAATGATATAAAATATATTATACTCACCACATGTTGGGGCCCTAAGCAGCTGCTTATTCTGGTTATAGCAAGAAAGGACGCAGTGTGCCATCTTTACCAGCGGCATTAGTACATGATCAGTAATGACCGCCACTCATTTGTGAGTGCAAAGTAACAAATGCAAGGTGGTTGGTATGAAATAGAATTGCACCAGAGAGAAAGATCAGAGCATGGCGCTTAATGTATTCCAGAAGAAAATAAAACCCGGACACAAAGATGTTTTTGAAAAACGGATGCCTGCTGCCTAGCACTGGCTGCGTTAAGGGAGCCTTCATTTGGGATTAGTTTCTTATTAATCTTGAATCATCCCTCCCTCAGGCCTGCTGCTCTGGAAATGGCTCCCTTCACCAACTGAATGGAGCTTTCCCTTCTGTTACTCTTTTAATTACATTTTCCAAAATGCTCTCTCTGGGGCAGCCGCCTCCTCTTGGGAGTTTCGGTGTTCCTCAACAAGGTCTCCAGGTCATGTGACTGGATGCATGTTCACTGCACCATCCCTATGTCTCAATTTGGGAACCACGCATGATATTTTTACACTATACACACTATGTAGAACACTGTGTATTACTGCACTTGGATATTTTCACATATTTCATTGTATTTGTCCGTATCATCTCTAATAATACATTGTCTGCCGTTGATGGAAATGACATTACCTGACAATGCCTCAGGTTGCTGAATCACACATTGATAGACTCCAAATTTAAAAAACCAAAAATGTTTGCTCTAGACTTTTTGCTGCTGATCTGTGGCAGTAGCCTCGCCTAGTGCATCGGTCCAGTCGCCACTCATCCATGATTTTTCGGGATCATACTGGATTTTGGTTGATGAATTCCAAAGAGGATTAAGGACTCATTGATGTAACATGGTGTGCTTGTTCAGGCAGGGAACCAATGACAACAGTTCTTTTGTCTGTAACAGTAGATCATTGTGTTTGTGTGCGATGTCTTTAATTTAATATGCAGTACTGAATGAACCATATACCAGGTGGGCTAAAATCAACCTCTGTCTCTGTGGAGAAGCAAGTCAGATGTGCCTGTTTAGGAAGTTCTGAGATCCTGGACTGCATATTGATTGCCACAATCTTCTATAGTCAATATGTCACTGAACCAATGACCTGACCCTTAGGCCTGAATGTGGTGACCATAACCCACATTGATTTGTTCTGTAAAGGGTGGTCTCTTTGTCTTCTTTCAGACAGTTTTCTACAACCATTGTCACCAGAAAACTGGAACTCTGCTTTTTATAATGGATGGTAAAGGTTCAAATTTTATGGTTTTTGGTGCCTGCTTGAAATTGCTACTAGTAAGACTTAATGGTACTTGTGGGTATTCTTCTTTGTCTTTGGTAACAGTGAATTCTTTACTTGTCTGAGTCACCAAGCACATAATAATATTACCTGTATGTGAACCTGAATGGTATGTTGATGTTTGCAGTTTTCTGAAATGTACTACTAATTTATTACTTTGTACACTACGTCACTAAGGTGCAAATGGTATTAAGTTAGCTAACACAAGAAAACATTTAGTGTAGACAAGCTTAGAAACAAAATAGCTAATTAACCATATTAGATGTTTTAGAGTGGCATAAAATGACTCGGTTGTGTATCATGGTATTTATTAGTAACAGTATTACTTTCTTTTGTTCTTTAAACTCATTGTATATCTTTATTCCTATTGTTACACTGAGCATGTTTAGGACAAAAGAATTTCCCTCAGGATAAATAAAGTTCTTTCTTACGTTATCTTATTATCTATCTTAGGCTAGATCTAAGATAGATAATCTAGAACTAGATTTTTTTTCAGGTTCTGATTTTGAATGTGCATTTTTAAACATCCTAAATTATTGATAACTACCATGAAAATAATTCAAGCGGGCACACACAAGGGTTTAAGGGGTTAAACAGCTTTTTAGTCATCACTGGGTAGCTGTTTTCTTGTGTTTCCAAGATGTCAAATAATACAAAACTCTATCAGCTGCACCTGAACCCACATTCAGGCCTTTGGTAAGAGCATGAAGTTCTGATCTTGGATGGTGGTGGCGTAGTGGGTAGGATACTTGCCGCTGGCCCAAGGGGTCATGGGTTTGCATCCTACCTTCAGCACATCACCCCTGGGTTCCTGAGCAAGACCCTTAACCCCAGGTTGCTACAGAGAGACTGCCCCCTGTAGTTAGGGAATTAAAGCTAAACGCCGTAAATGTAATGTAAATGATCCAGTTCATAATTGTCTTCATAAGGGTGCAATTTTTAATAGTAGTCCTTGGCTACTATCATCAACAGACCCCCTGGCCAGTCTAGGCCTACAGTTAGCACACCTGCTCCATTTGTGTTAGTCGTCCTCTAATTCTTGTTGAGTTTTGGACCACTGAACCACTGTCTGCTGGAATTTTTTTGGGTGGCAAACTCCACTGACACCACTGTGTTTATAACAACAGAGCTGCTGTCTGTTACTGTCTGTATAGAAGCGCTGCATAATGGAGCTATAAGGCAGGGGGAGTTCATAAGGGCCCAGTTAGTGGAAGCACAAATGAGGGGTTTCTGATGGACACTGAATGTTTAGACATTGGTTTTAAACTCGCATGCAGTACCTTTGAAACAAGAAAAGGGGTGATCACTACAGAGAAACTTGTTTCTGTCACTATTACCTTTTAGCCTCTATCACCTGCAAAGAGAATTTCATCTGTGTTTACAGGCCCACACTTCCAACTGTATTCCTCCATTCACTCCACCTGACCCTGCTTACATGGATGACAAAGCTGGAACATTTGCAGAGGCCTTTCTACTTCAGCACCCTCCACACTTTTAAATGTCTCTTGGAGTCTTTTGCTGCAGTATGTTGTAAAATGGCTCCCGAGTCTCCTGACGCATAGCGCATTATATCAGCCGCACCTGGGTCCCGCTCCGACATCATGAACTCCCTCAGAGACACACAGCACAGTGCAGCTGCTTCGGAGTCGTCATTTCTGCTGTTAGCTGAGAACGGAGTCAAGTTAGGTAACACAAAGTTGTGCCTGTGTGTGGAGGGTGAGTGTGTGTGGATGCATTTTTTGACCTCCCCCACTGGTCCCAGTTCTCTCTCAGTTGCTCAGCAGAATTTCTCATGCAGCTTTAAGTGTATTCTCTGAAGCTGAAAGCCTACGATAACGTTAGGCCATAACCCTCATTTTCTCTCTGCCCTTTTTAAAGCTGTGTTTGCAGTATTTTTTAGTGGTTCAGTCCTAGTTCAGTGGTTCTCATTACTGGTCCTGTAATACTCCTGCCCTGTATATCTTGATGTAGTTTTTTTCTAAGCGGTATGGTGCAGTACAGTTACAAATGTATCATCACACTTTTTCGTCACTTCCACAAATGAAGACCTGTCCTGATTTTAGTCACACGTCTTGCTGGGAGACCAGGACTCCTGGGCGTGAGGAGCTCTTGGGTGATCAAACAAAATCATTGCAGATTTTGTCACATAAAACCAACTGCAGAGTGAAAGGTACATCATATGTTGAAGCTTCTTGTTGTTGCTCTTGCTTGTGTATACTGTTAACACTAGTGTCCTTTGAGAAATCATGTGACCACCACACAGCCTCCAGCAAACCCCACCTACTCTCAGGGGTTTAAGGGTGCTTGAGCAGTGTGTATGGATAGTTTGGGTAGTCTGGATTTAGACTGTTAACTGTACTGTGCCATAAACCACTGACCAATGGAAAAAAGAACTGGAATTATTATTATTGTTTTGCTGTTAAATGACAGAATTACATGATCATTCGCATAATTACTTACAATAGGAATTATTTTTGCATTCTGTATTAAGGTTGAGTTTAGAAACAATGTTTTTTTTTTCCTGTTCACAAAAGAAGGCAATAGTGTTTAATCAAATTAAAATGATAAAAACCAAATCCTCATTGGGGCGGCTGATGGCCTGGTGGTTAGGGAGTTGCCCCTGTGATCAAAAGGTTGCTCCCTGGACACCAGTGTCGGCAGCCTCCTGCTTCACTCAGATGAATGTGTTACATGCAGAGGACTCAAGTCATTTCCTCTGGGATCAATTTAGTATGTAAAACGAAATCCCTTCTTTTATGAACAGAAATACAGTATTAATAGTGTGAAACCAGACAAAACCTCTCCAAATAGCTGTGAGAAATAATACTGTTGAAATTTTATCAAGCTTTTGTCATTGTCCCTGTTATCCGTGTCTTTTACACTCTTAAATATGAAATTGCCATAGAAGAACCACTTTTGCTGTTTATATAACTGTTCAACTGAGTGTTTTAGGTTGACTTTTTAAAGAGATCTATCAAGTGAATGTTTTTTGGAAGGCTAACCCCCTTTTTGGCACCTCATTTTAGGACTGGCTGTTTAAATGGATGGGTTATAGCTTCCATATAAAGAGCGTTTAGAGCGTGTTTCTTCATCATCAACATCTTAAATCTGCTCTTAAATACAGTAAATCAGTTCAAACACGCTGGGCCAGTCAGAACTGTTCTTGAGTCTTGACTATTGCGTCTTGTGCCTGTCCAGTCTTAACAATGCTAATGCAAATTCAAGCTAGAGAGGTCAAGCTGGTAAGAAATCAGAGGAGAGGAAATCTGAATAATAATCTTTCTTCATCATGAGGCAGACTGAAAGACTGAATGATAGAAGCCCCCTGGGACACGGACACCTTGTTTATAAGAAGCAGCTTCCTGCTAGTTATACTGAACCTAAGGACAAAGTAAACAACGCAGGCCCATGAGTGTTTAGACAGTTATTAGCTCTTAATTTAAATACAAACTTCCTCACAAATCCACACATATTCTCTCTTTTTCTGTCTGTGTCCTCTGCCCCTTTCCACCCCATGACTGTTTCTCCCACTCCCTCTCCATTTCTCTCTCTTGCTCTTCTATCGCTCCATCTCTCTCTGTCCCTTTCTATCTCATCCTCTCTCTTTTGTTCTGTCTGTGTGTACATCAGAGCAGTGTGTATGATGAAGAGAGCTGTAAATAGAGCAGTAGCTGGATTGTGTAATGCACTTCTGTGTCCCTGTGTTTAACTTCAGTGCTCAATCGATAACCCTCCAAGCATTGGAGAGAGAGAGAGAGAGAGAGAGAGAGAGAAAGTGAGCGAGAGAGAGGTTGCTAGAAATGACTCAGAAGATGAACGAGCTCTCAACATTGCATCCTGATAGAGGTCCATAAACACTGTGCTCCATTACCACACACACACCCAGGGAGGTACAGGCCTACAGATTTGAGGGGGATGGCCACGAACGGTCTAGCAAAAAAAAAAAAAAAACACTGCTTCAGAAAGGAATCTGTCTTGATCCTCAGAATTTACACAGTTACTGTAGATCAGTCCTCTCAGGCTTAACTTAACGTCAACAGTTAACAGACACAGAAAAAACTCTCTCTGCCCTTTTTTTGGGTTCCTAGCGCAATTTTTCCTCGCTTAGGCTACAGTGACCTTGATAATATCTAGAGCTGGTGTTTTAACCCTTCACCAGCCCTAAGTGGACAAAGTGAATTTCGAATGCAGTGTCCCACTCTGATTATATAACATTACATAACCCAAATGTTCACTTTTTCTCATCGTAAGTATCTGCCCACTGTACTTTCATCCAGTCTACCACTTCACTCATATACAGCTTCACCAAGAAGGGCACTTCAGGGCCCCACAGCAGTTCAAGCAGTTATAACCTGCCTCTAATGCACACTGCTTGGCTTTCTCAGTGGATCTGCCTTGTTCTATAGGTAACCCTTAGCGATTTGAGCACTTTTAATGTGTCAAAATATTGTACATCTAATACAAGACCTTTATCACAAAACATGCAAGTTGTGTTTATTTTATTACAAGGGTGTTTATTAGTCTTAGTGTTGATAATATATATATATATATATGTACTAAGTATACATTATTTTTGTAAAAAGTCTTGAATTCCCATAGCTATGCAGAAAGTTCAGAGCCTGTGCCATA
>JBBPCY010095010.1:0-21702 GCA_037974405.1 Brachyalestes nurse
AGATTAACGGCGATATTTTTTTTATCGCCCGATTAGAGTCTCTCGTTAACGCAGCCATTAACGCCAATAACGGCCCATCACTAGAAAAAACTAAAGAAAAGAATCAGAGAAATCAAAGCAAACAAGAGGGAAGAGGAACTAGAGAAGAGGAAGAACAGGTGAACAAGGACTCAGAAAAAAAAGAAAAATTCCTAGTGGTGACTCAGAACTGAGTAAAGGATGAACAGAAAGAAAGGCTATTTATACCCCGATGTGATGACAAAAAACGACCACCTGGCACTCAGGTGTGCAATATTAAACCCTTTACCAAAAAAGGAGAGGTTATACTACCCTCTGCTGGCCTCTGTAGCACATAACAACTCTGGACACCACATTCTCAGCATTCTCAACTGAAAGAAGACATACCTCCACAGCCAGGCAGACATCTGTTACTCGAACGAGTAAGAGAACAGAAAAAGTACATAAGTCAGAAATGCTGGCATGTGTTGCTGTCAATGAGAAAACCAAACTAAGAATGCTATTTGAAGTTGATCGCTGCTTTGTGGTGCTGCCAACAGCGAGAGGTCTAATTTAACTCTGATATTATTCAGATAGTGAAACCAACACACAACATGTTTGGAAGTCAGAGTGCCGACAAAATGTTAATGTCCTTACAAACTGGTAACACCAGGCATCCTGGTCACATTTATATCGGACATTCATTCACTTAATACTGAGACGCTTACAGAGCAGAGCTGGAAATGATGTGCATTTCACAGTGACGGTAAGTGCATTTTCAACACTGTTAAAACACACCTCTAGATGGAGCCGAATATCCAGATGTTGCATTTGTGAAGTTGCTCCATTTTCAAAATCTGATCCAAGTTCTTCAATTAAAGAGCTTTACTTCGTAAAATAAACAGCCACAAAGGGTTATTTGAGTGATGCTATAACAGAGCAATTTTAGTTCTTCCAGGGTTCTCTAGTAAAGGTAGTGGTTCTATTTAGAACCAAGAGCACTCAAAGAACCATTTGAATGCATTTTTCTTTGCCTTGTTAAAAGGTTCTTTTCTACAATTAAAGTATTATTATTATTAGTATTATTATTATTATTATTATTATTATTATTATTATTATTATTATTATTAATAATAATAATAATAATAATAATAATAATAGTAGTAGTAGTAGTAGTAGTAGTAGTAGTAGTAGTAGCAGCAGCAGCAGCATTAAAACTGGTTCTTGCAAGTTAAAGAACCTTTTTTCAGGGCTTTATAGAATGTATGTTAAGAGTATGATAAATAGACACTCATTAGTATTAGTTCATCATGTAACACCGAACAAATACAACAACGAATAAAGAAAACCATGAATGTAGCTGCTGAGCTCCGCTATAAGTAGATTTTTTCCTTAAAGATTAGTTCAGTTTATTTGCATATGTCATTATCTTTACAGCAATATACAGCAAAAATGTACAAAGCCACACATGTTCCAGATCTGATTGTGTAAAATCACAAAAAAAGTCTTTTTTTTTTTTTTACAGACACCAGGTTGTAAAATATATGTGGAGTATATAGTGTTATCTTAATGGGTGAACTTCACTGGGAAGCTTTCCAGTAAGTAAAGTGCAGGTGTAGTGCACCTGACCATCCACTCTGACCATGTAATGCTGAATAATGCATTCCAGCCCACCTGGGGGTCACACGGAAAACCTCTCAGGAGAAAACTGTTCACATGTTTCCCCCCTGTGGTAGGAATCTACAGATACTGTTAGAGGGCATATCTAGTAGTGTGGTCTTTACTGTTGATTTTTACAGATACAGACTGCTGTGACACACTTATAAAGCTGGTCCCCTCTTTTACGGTAACCATAAGTAAAAGCACTATGGACTTAACCCCCTGGATTACTGTGATATACAGAAAGAGCCTCTTAGGAGTTCTGGAGTGAGGGACTGTTATATCATCTGCACATACAGACGCACATACGGAGGATTACATGTATTTTTTGCATGTGGAGAATGCCTGGGATCACCTGTAATGTAGCACTGTGCTTCTCTTCACTTTTTTGCCTTTCAGCTCTCTTTCATGACTAATTCTTCTATTTGTGTTACATTTCTATCAACAAAACACAGATTTCTTCTGTAAGACATTGGGAACTGGGAATAACAGCTTGTGTAGTACAATGTGGTTAGAAAAATAAATCAGAAACAATAACTTTGAGTGAAACTATATGGGTCATTTGAACCCAGACAATGAAGCTCATCAACAAACATGATCACCTATTCAGTGAGCATCACCACAACCATCTGGCCTGAATACATCAAAGCAAATATACCCTGATTAGAGAGCCTGTACAGAGAGTCTGAGAGTCTGTACAGAACCCACACTGCAACTTCTCACACTCATAACTGCTTACTGTACATATTCGTTTCATAATAGCTGAAGAAATGTGCAAGAATTGCAAAACAATAGGCTCAGTTTTAAGATCAACGAAGGAATTAAAGTCCTAGGCTTTAATGGTGACGAAATCAGTTTTGCTTTGGTAAGAGACTGACTCAAAACCCAAAGACCCATTTTTGATCTAAAATATGTTCGTCTTATGATTCAGCATGAGGTATTTCTTTCTTTTTTTATTTTATTTTATTTTATTTCTTTCTTTCTTTCATTGATGCATTAATTAATTAATTCTTTCTTACTTTCATTCTTTCTCTTTCAAATGCCTGTGGTTCAGAAAGCTTTCACAATGTCAGTGGCAGATTTAATGTTCATCTTGGTTCATCCTAACAGCTTTTTCCTGAATTCTGAGCCTCTACATGCAGTTTGCATTACTGCAGTGATTGGATGAAAGAATATATTCTCTGAATTTCATTAGAAACAGAATCTTCTAATTGTGTTTTAAACACTACATTAGTACACACCAACAAGCCATGTTAATAGACCTAAGATGCACATACACTCACTATTTTATCTGCCCCACTTACCATTTAAGTGCACTTTATAATTTACAGTTACAGACTTTCACCTGTGGATCAATCTCCGGTCACTTACCTGCTCAACTCCAACCAACAGGATTTTGTTACAGTGTGTAACTGAGCTGGCAGTAACTTGGTTAATAGCAGATGCTGATTTAAGTCTAGCTCTACAGGTATGAAGAACAGATGTGGACTATTTGAGCACTAGTGTACGTCGCTCTGGAAAACTGCTGTTAATGCAAATGTTCTTACTAGATTTAAGACATTCAAGGTGAGGTGAAGAGCTAGATGTTGTTGCCTATTTCAAGAAATCTCATTGAGTAAGATCTTACCAAGTAAGATGCTTCACCATTGCAACTTTTACCCAATTTTTCATGTTTCACCTCTTGTTCAAAACTGTTTTGTAAGTGGCTTTTTTCCTTGAGTCATTTTGTCCAGTAAATGTTTTATTCCATTGGAAATCAAAAATACAATTTAAACTTAACTAGGCTGCCATACAATCTTTAGTTCACTGAACTTCAAATAAACAAAGTAAAACAAATAAAAAGGTAAAACAAAGTTTATTATGCCAACTTACTATTAGAAATTCAGTTAACTTCTGTATTATCTATAATATTAAGGTATCTTAATTATATGAATACCTCTAATTTAATTAAATTCCATTTTTCTAGAGTGTACATTTTTCCAAGTATTCTTCCTTAGAACAAGCAAAACGATCAGCCAAGAGATCATGCAGGAGATCATTTTACTCTTAATTTGGAATAGTGAAATTTAACCTTTTGGGAAAAGAGCCAAGAGAATGAAGCAGTATGTAGTTTGATTGCACTGATTTAATTTTTATTTTGCACACAAACCATCATACGATTAAAAATAAAGTGTTAAGTGTCCAGACCCCTTTGTATGATATAATTGTGAAAGTTAAGCCACAAAAATGTAAATACTCTATATATACTAAACACAGGGGGTCCTTAAGTTACGACACAGATCCATTCCTTCGACAGTGCTGTAACCCGAATTTTGGTGTAAGTTGAAACACACCCTAGACTAAGTCACTTACCGTTTCTAAAACAGTTTCAAAATCATAAAAACACAACTAAGCCACAGAAAAAGGAAAACTTCCTCACTTATATGCCGCGTTACTCCCTTTCCTTACTGTTTTTCCTTATTTGTGTATTAACCTCTGACTGTTTTCTTTTGACAGGGTTTGTTAAGGTGTGTAACTTAGCTGGCAGCGACTTGGTTGAAAGCAGGTGTTGATTTAAGTTTAGCTTTACAGGTAGAAGAACAGATGTAGACTACTTAAGCACTGATGTGCGTCACTCTGGATAAGAGCATCTGCTAAATGCCATAAACGTAAATGTAAACTGGGTATTCTTCCACCGCCGCAACCAAACTAGCTCGCCCACATAGTCCGTAAGAATGAGGGAGCAGGCGTGGGAGTGAGTGTTGTAAACTCAAAATGTCATATGTGGAGACGGTTGTAACTCAAGAACCCCCTGTACTAAATTTTAATACCATTTTTAAAATATTTATGATATGCTAATTATTGTGATATGACATACTGAAATATTTTGCATTTGGTTGCTTTTGAGTAATTATGCCTCTGAAAGAAAACGTCCTCTATTTTTTCTAATGAAATGATATTGATGACACTACATGACCTTTTATTAAATTATGTCCCTACATTTACGTATTTGTCGATATGTTGGGAATATCAACTGGGGGTGGGGGGGTGGGGGGTGGGGGGGGTTATTGGCCTATTATAGTCCTGTTTCTAATTTCTGCCTGTACAGTGAGACTGAACCCTGCTCTCTCACATGCAGGGGATTAAGAGTGAAATGCATCTTGGAAATCTGGCAATATCCTCTAGAGTCATTCAATAAACAATTTATTGTGATAGACTGTTGACTTTTCCAGGGTGTTTCTCCATCATTTACCCTATAACAGCTGGGACAGGCTCCAGGGACCCCTTCCCATAGCCCTGGTTAAGACAAATGGCTTAGAAAATGGGTGGATGTATTTAACAATACTAATTAATAAGTAGCTATGCTTTGACATGTATCCATATTATTTTTAAACCCTAAATATTGTATTACAAATGTATTACACAGTACTGATTTAATTCCCACCCTTTGCTGATTCAAGATTCAAGATTCTTTATTTGTCACATGCATAGTCATCAGGTCCAACACGCAGTGAAATTTATCTTGAACCGCTCCTTTGACTGTGCTAACATTATAGACAAGTACATTTTTAAAAAATCTGGAATTTTCTGAAACACAAAATAAAATTGACAAAGAAGTACAAATAAAGTAGATATAAGTCTTAATGTAAGTACAATTTAAAATATTAAACACAATCTGAAATTTTCTAAAACACAAATCTAAAAGTAAATAACTTCAACAAGGAGCACCACAAGTGTTTGGTTAAAACTTGGCCTGTCACACTGCTGGAGTCTATCACACAGATGACTTACTGTTAGTCATGTGGAGATGTGTCAACAATGGCAGGAGTGTTGATACATGTGTTTTCAATAGCAACTTGACAATGAAATTTTGCCATCCATGTAATGTCCATGATTCACATCTGTGCTCCGTTCTCTTTCTGAGTAAATAGTGTGTAGAGGGCTTCTATTAAACTGTCATGGTGACAAGGATACACCATTAGGCAAATATGGTATGAAAAAGGCACTTCTTAAAATCCTGAAATCATTGTAAAAAGGTAAAGAAGCAACTGTTCTGTTCTGAGAGGCATATTTTTCATTACTCTCATGACTGTGAAGTGCACTACTATACTACTATAATGATCTGTTCAAATTATATGAGGAACACAGACCAGGCTTTGGTATATCATGCCTCACCTAGGCAAAACATTAAACAGGCTTGTAATTTTCTGACAGGAATCTCATATTGAGAAACAAGATTATATTATCTAGATTTAAGAAGATTTCACGTATGGCTAAAATATTTTTGCTGCGTAATAAACCTTTGCCCAAACCTAAGGCTCCCAGAAACGGATCGAGCCTAGCTCTGGACTACACAACATTGCTATTCTCCAGAAAATGCTGCCCAAACTTCAACCCTATGTGCAACACTCTAATGCTGATCTTAATCTTAACCCAAAACCTAAACCTATTTACAGTCCTAGACCTGTTCCTAATCATAATTCCTACCCTGGTTCTAATTCTAACCCCACTACTTTTTATCCCATAGAGGACTGTCCAAATGAGATGTCAGTTTTTATGTTAAGTTTGTTTAACACATACACAGATTACTAAGTGCTTGAAAACTAGAATGGAAAAAATGATCATGAAGCACATGAGAATCTTGTCTACAAGTTCGACCGGCTGTCATAAAGTCTATCTCCGAAACTAAAGTTTTAGAAGTGATATCATGGCTCGGCACTCGACAGCTCCAACATTCCCGTAGAGAATGTGCGTCAGCACCGGGCCGCAGGAGTGGGAGTATTATGAATGGTCTAAACAGAGCCTGTCATGAAATAAAAGCCCCACCATAACAAATGCGTCTGTATGTTTGTGCTTGCATTTGTGTTTGTTACTGAGTGATTCATTTAGTGAGCTCTGGGGATTCCTTTATGACGTTTTTTTCTGTAATGATGGAAGCAGCTGAATGTGAACTGCACCCACCTGCTGGTGTCAGAGGAGGTGGAGATGAGACAGGAGGCAGCGCTGTTATATTTAAACAAGAAAAGGCACTGCTATCAACAGAGGAAGAGCATGCAGCTATCAGAGAGATATCCTATCTGCAGCAGGAGATTTCTTACGTCAGTTATGTTACTTACTATAGGCCCTTCCTGACTGTAGTCTCAATATAGGCACAAGTCTTCCAGCTTCCTGCTTAGTGCATACAGTGAGGTGAAAATCTCATTTTAACTCAGATGTACGTACATAGTATGTACTCACAAAAGTTTTAAAAACTAAAATTGTCTCGGACAAACTATTCCGGCACTAACTATTTTATCTGTACATATATGTAAAGGTTACAAATAAAAAAGTGGTGCAGGTAAAAGTCCTTTCCAAAGGTTACAAGTTCAACACTATTAAACAACCATCAGTACTTAATTAATATGCAATTGGAAAGTACATAGAACCACGACTATCATCCCAGGATAAGTGCACAGCATGAGATTTCTCTGAGTCTGATGACAAGGAAGGTAAGAGAGAAGCCAACAGTAAATTAAAAATAGTCGCAAGATAACCCGAAAGCAGCAGGAAGAGTAGTTACACATCGAGTTATGAGCAATGAACTACATCAAATGAAATTGTATTTCTGCAGCTCACACTGAGCTCACCGCAAAGAGATCTAAAACATCTAAAACCTGCGCACAAGCATTTAGACAAATCAGAACTCTTTCAGATCAACAAATTCTGTTTAGACAGGACAATGACAGAATGATTTGGCAATACATTACCTCATTTGGAGAAAGAACAGTTGTGTTTATGACCTAAAGAATATCGTGCCTACAGTGAAGTGCAGAGGTGGGAGCATCATGACATGGGGCTGCTTCTACTGAGTACTGAGACATTAAACATCATCAAAGGAAATGAAGAGAAAAATGGTGAGATATCCTGGCATATATCTCACCTACCAAGTAAGAGGAAACGAATCTGTATGCTTATATCCATTTGAAAAATAATGGAGGGTTGTAAATCTGCGAAATCAGCAAAAGAACTCTTGTAGAGGGTTTGCCAAAAGGAATGGATTTGAACTATAATGCTGCAAACGTTTAACTATTCCTCACTGTGGACAACTCAAAGCTGTTGGTGCTTTGCACTAAAGTAATAATATATTCAAGTCAAAAGATGTATGTGAATGTGAAGTAGATGAACTGGAAGTATATTAAATAACAAAAACACAACAAAAAATCAATTAATACATGTTTCCCCTCAGTGGATGCCTTGAAACCTTTCTTACATAGTGTTTGACCATTGCTTTCACTCCTTCAGACTGATATATAAGTGTTATGTTAATTATGATTGAAATATTGATTTACCATGGTGTGTGCACTGTTTTACAAAACACAGTTTGTTATTGTTTGACATGAACCTACTGATGCAATGTGTTAATAGTGTATGTCAGTAACTGTACAACTGTAATATGTAAGCATGTAATTGCATGTTAATAATTGTGAAGTGAGAACAGACTGACACTGAAGGACTCACCACTTTCTCAGTATATTTGTGCTGGTAAAGGGTTTATTTTACGAAGTTTTCAGGGGTAAAAGAAAGTCCAACATAACAGTTTTTCTTTCCGGCACTATATCTCACTGTGCACCAGAACGGGCCAACTGTCGAAGGGGGTTTATCAAAGGTGACAGATAAACAGGTGAGCAAGTTGCTGTTGCCTGGGTCATCAGAACTCAAAGAAAAGTTCAGAGGACTTACAGGACAGGAGGACCAGTATGCTGACCACTTGTATTTTTAGGCCGCTGCAGTCAGCCCACAGCTGAGCAATGTTTTTCCATGTGTGTTTGGGCAGTATCAGTTCCTGTTATCCGACCCCACTCCACAAACAAAAGAGCTTTCTTCAGACCTGAGGAGCGCTCATTCCAGAGACTTTGAGCAAATAGTGCCTTTCTAGTAGCTTCTTATGTGATAACTCACAATAGGTTGTGTTTTCAGAGAGAAAAGAGAGGATAGAAGAGAGAAGAAAAGATTTAAAGGTCACAGCCACAGCCTATGATGGTCCTCTAGCATGTAATAAGCTTGCCTTTAATAAGCTTAATTCACTACACCATTTTACAGTGACTGATATTGATATTTTTGGCCTTTAATAGAGATTTTCTAAGAAAGCTATCACAATACTATCCCTTTGTACGCACCAGGGCACATTGTGCTACCACTAGGTGGAAGCATTGGCATCAGTCATGAACTCGGTTGTGCCACGGTCCTGGTGTCTATCACACAGATGACTGACTGTTAGTCATGTGGAGATGAATAGACAATGGTAGGAGCATTTATGAGGGTGAACTGCACATTTTGGGTTGTGATTTCAATAAACGTGATATTCATGATTCTTGATTCATGGTTGTACCCAGTTATTTCTGAATGAACAGTATGTAAAGTACCTTTTCATTAAACTTTTCATGAAAACCAAGTGGTCCTCACTTTTAAAAACTAATGTCTGCTGTAAACACTGTTAAGCCTCCTTCTTCAATCCATGGGCTTCAATGGTCAATTTTGGAAGTCACAGGTTTTGGAAAACCAGCACATCAACACACATTCACCCATTCACACTGAAGTTATAGGGAGTGTTTCTGCTCTGACTTCTTATTGACACAAGACAAGCAGGCTATAAGAAGATTCAAATTCAAATGTAAAATTCAAATTTAACAGTGTTTAAGGCAAGGTAAAAGATTTTTGGGATTAGTGGGATTATTGTAAGTAGATGTTGATATTACTAACTCATTTCCTACTAGATAATTAGCTATAAAAATGTATTTAGGTTGTCAGTGGAAGGTCATGTGCTTTTGTCATTCACTAACTGGTTTCTCAAGGAACAAGCTTTGTATCTCCTACACACTTTGGAATTAAATCAGTTATGTCTTCTCATAACCCTTGGTGTTCCTGCATCATTTGGATTGTTTTCAAATTAGAAAAGTCTTGTTCCTGTAAGGTGAAACGTTTTACTCCTTAATGCTCTTTTTGTATTCAATGCACCCTCATTGCCTTGTGGTTTTTCAAAAGTGTTCAGGAAACAACAACAGGAAATAAGTTTTACTACTCCTTTTGTTCCCAGAAAATCTTAATGTATCTTTACGGTCACTGCACTGAACTCAGGAAGGACAGAAAAGGCTTTCAGTGTACACCTTTAGATCTATTGCAAATTAGTGAACAAACGTCCAAATACATCCATTACCCAGAGGTGTCAGGCTCTCGGATGTGAAAAGACTTATGAATAGAGCATTAAATAAATACATAAGGCACATATCTGGGTAAAAAAAACAAGTAGAGGTATGTGAGGCAAGGTGGTTAATGGTAGGATTTACACAAGCTTCCTTACCAGCAGCAGTCTGAAGCTGTGTTGCGTAATCGGACATCTGGGGGAAAACACATTGAGTTCAGTACATGGGCCCCTTGCCCTGAAATATGCAAGATCACAGAGGATCAGAGGATGCAAGTTCCCAAGATATTCACGATTAAGACTAAAACAAGTAAAACCATGTAATACAAAATACAAATGTATTACAGATGAAAAGATGTCCGTCAGTAATAAATTGAAATACAAACATGTCTTAAAGAAAAGGACATTAAGTGGAAAAACTAGAACAGTAAAGAAAATAAACAATATTCAAATATTAATTAAAACATTAATACATAAGTGTTTTAATGCATTTTTATAAAAGTGCTTTTCAGACTGTCTACAGAATGTAGAGAGGATAAGTAGCTTTGTAGAGAGGTGAAAGATCTCAGAGAACATAGGCTGGAGTTCTTAACCACTGGGCAGCTGGTGGCCAAGTTGTTAGGGTGTTGCCCCTGTGGGCAGAAAGTCGCAGGTTCAAATCCCAGAACTGCTAGTGACACCTCTAAGATACCCTTGAGCAAGGTACCGTCCCCACACAGTGGCAGATTCACCTTTGTACTGGAAAGATATATTTCTCCCCCACACTTCACAGCCCACACCCATGCTAAAGATCCAAGAGAATGGAAAATACAGACTGAAAACCATCAGAGTAAATAGTAATAATGATTAGTGTGCTAATGATGAATATATTAGTTAGAGAGGAATGGTTTCAGGCATGGTCTTTCTCCAAGACTTATTTAATTGCTTAAGTCCACTTCTCTGTCTAAATAAAAGTAATCAAACTAATCACCCATCCAACTGATGTCTTTGTTTTAAAATTATTTGCTTGTGAAGTCAGATGTTGGTGTCCCGATCAAAGAAATACATAAATGTGACTGCTTTAACTTTCAACATTTTAATAATAATAGCTTGTTGTTACTCTGTAAACTATTTTGACTATTCCTTGTACTGGTTGGACAGAGCTGCATTTAATTTTATTTTAGCACTTTTTGAGCCCTGAACATCTGAATTCATAGATAAAAAGCTGCACCTAAAACTTAATTGCTGATCATTCATTGGCTAAATGAAGGATTGATTAAATCCTTGACTTGTAACAAATGAATTCTCTTAAACCAGACGACCTGGTCTCCTTAACTGTATTCCTCATTACTCTTCTTTCTGCTATGCACTCAAATCTGCTGTTATCTGCAGGATGACCGCATGTCCTGGAGGAACCCTAAGATATGCGGATAACTTATTTCTGACAGCAAAGAGCCTCAAAGAATACTATCAACCCATTAAACTCTTTAAGAGTAATTAACTTCACCTCTACAGCTAAAGCTGCTGTCCAAGACAAACCTCGGTGTGCTTTACTGCTGGTCAGACAGTGTATATGTTAGTCTGGGGAGGCTTGGCTTTAGCTCTTAAGCCCCCCTGACTTACACACGCCTGTATTTGCTTTGCTTTGGTTTTCTCATTCTGACGAGATAAGCTTGAGGACACACTACTTGAAACAACAGCCCAGCTGCATTGCACTACTTCATTCAGGCAATTGCCTATATCCAAACACAGCTCTTCTTCTGATCACTGTTTTATTACTTTGAGTTTGGCTGGCAGTTCTCCAAAGATTTATCTAACAACCGTCTGGATCGACTGCATTTTACTATGATGGCTGTGGATGACTGTAATTTAATGCCGTTCTGACAGAGAACACAATAACTACAATCACCTTTGTCAATAGCTAGTAAAATGTTTTATTTTCCTAATTTTCGGGTTGTACCCAGAATTTATACTTATACACACACATACATTTTTGGTTGACTCATTAAGAACATGCTGAGGCTCATCACCTGAATGATATACAGCAGTCAATACCACAGCCAATCAAATAGATGCATATTTAACTATTTTCCATTGTTAACACTGTTTGCCATTTGAATAATTTTCACTAGCATCAGTCTTTCAAAGAAAGAGGTGACTTTAGAAATCATAGCAGGAGTTTGGCTGTGTTCACCCTTTAGCTGACAGCAAAAGAGCGTGGCATTAACCTGCACTGTGAAGTGCTTATCTCGAACATTGTTGCTGTCAGTTTTGTCCACATGCCTACGCACTATTTCAGGGAACTGTCCCTTCTCCTGATGTGTTTTCAACATTACAGTTACTTTACTTATAGTAATTACAGTTATTTATTTTTAATTCTGATCCTTTTTATATTTAGTGCTCATGTACCTCTCAAAAGAAAGCCAACTTGCAATTGCTGTTTTCACCTTTAATTAAAATTAATTAAAATGTGTTGTTAAAACAGTGATATATAAGCCTCTAACTCAGCCTCTAAATTTCACATGAATGTTCTAGAATCCTGATGAGATACACAACCCCACTTACCGGAGGGCCAGAGGTTTATAGACATCTGTAGACTTTGTAGACATCTGTAGACGTCCGTTCACCCAACATTTCTTCTAAGATCAAGGTTCTAAGATATGGGCTTTCAAATCTCTGCAGTAACTGCCTCTAATCAGGATTTTCATGCTGAAACATTGTTGCAAGGATTTGATTGCGTTCAGTTGTTCTAAAGTTGGATTAATAATATGTCCCAGTCTGGAAGCCCAGGGTTCAGGTGCTGAGGGAGGTATTCAGGACCAGCAGCCATGACTTTACAATCAGATGCAGAGGAATTGTCTTGCTGAATGGTGAACTGAAGTCTATGAACGACATTCTCAGATTCATTTAGATGGGTGAGGGCCAGATGAAGGTTGGTCATGATGGCATCAGCGGGAGCTGAAAAAATCTGGAGGTCTGTTCCACATAGCATGCCAAGGTCATGTAGCCTCTCCAGCAGTCCATCTGGGAGGATAGTTGCTAGTAATTCCTGAGTTTTAACAGAGTTTGACAGCGATAGACATGTGCACCTGTTGTTTGGATACTCATGTGCATGAACATGTGGTGTGAAAGTTGGGCTGTGTCAACAATTTCCACCACAATGTCAGACAGAGATTGTGTGTCAACATGCTTTCAAAATGGCTTGATTAGTTCTGGATCTCAAACGTCACTCCAACTCATCCCAAAGATGATGGTTAGAGTTCCACTACCCCAGAAAACACAGTTTCACTGCTCCACAGCCTGGTGCTTGAAATGGAAAGCCACAGGTATTTTAATAGCACCTTTAGTTTTGTTTGTTTATTGACCATGGTTGTCTGCATTATGCACAAAAAATGATGAAGGCAGTGAACCATATTTAATTTTAAAGGACCACTAATTCACCAGAAAATTACTGATGGGCTTTTGAAACACTCTCCGAACCCAAAAATATTGGGAGACATTCTAATCTCCAGACAAGCTGTTGTGTGGAAAATGCAAAAAATATTTTGTTGTTAACATTGGTGTATTATGTGTCCTAAATGATGTAATACAACTGTATAACCAGTTGTTTGCCTGTGGCCCTGTTTTCTTTACAAGTAGAGACACATTTCGGCAGTTGACTTGGAAGTTCTTTTGTGAGTCACCAAGCACAGTTTCAGTTTACTAAGTTTTGTGGTTTGAAAATGGCTGAACATTGTCCAATTATCAGCATCTATTGTAATGTTGTAATGTGCTTTTTTTAAAGAAACCATGAACTGTATTTATTATTATTATAATGGAAGTTAAGGATAATAGTGATCTTCCATCTTTCTTGTACTGCACATTTATTTTGTAATTTCCGTTCTCATAAATGTGACACCTGTTGCCAAGTTTGAGGTTAGAAAACTCACAAGTCACTGTCTAGCTAGTTCAGCCAGTCAGTTAACCTTTTGGCTCTATAACCACAAGATCATCATTGTAATAGTCTGTAACTGCTGTCCATTGTGATTCGGCAGTTATTACCTCCACCCAGGCAAACGTATTGCCAAAGAATGAAACTGTTTCACAAACATCTTTTCCTGGATTTGGAAAGATAAAGTCAGTGGTGACTTCCTGAAATATGGATCAAAAAGATTCACAAGAAGCACAAGAAGATTCCATTTTAAAGTAGGGACTTTCCTAAGTTTCTTATAATAATAATAGTACTACCACTACTGCTACTACTACTATGAATAATAATAATAACAATAACAATAACAATAACAATAATAATAATTATTATAGGTCTCATTTTTCTCCATGCACATTGAAAGCTGCACTGCAACGCTCTTGATTTACTCATGCTCTTGATTCTAGTACATTTTAAATGAGCAGGTGTCTGCAGATGTTTGGGCAGGCCCAGATTCACCGGGCTCCACGTGATCACACCAAGCAAAATATGTGTCACAGTGACTAAGCCTATTTTACGTAGTTATTATGGTGGTCTCTTTAATCTTTCATTGTTTCTTGTTAAAAGCCCATGGCATTGACATGGCTGTTGTGGGTAAAGGACGCACACACAGACTGTAGTTTCATTTGCAAACACAAAGTCTTTTAATCACAACTCAAAAGTTCCAGAGTGAGCTGACAACACAATCTCCTAGTGATTTCTTGAACCTGTGCTCTTCTCAGTTCGTATGCTTCGCAGCTCAGTCCAGGTAAACCTGGAATGTCCTTGCGATCCTCGCTCAGATCTGGAGAAGCACAGGGAGAGAAAGAGAGAGGCACCTAATGACCACACATACCACATCCATATGTCACCCCCATGTCCAGAGCTGCGTTCCTCCTAATATTCAGGCAACAGGCTCCGTTGCTTAACTACTTGGGATGGCCCGGACGTGACAGAAATGAGCATGTGAACAATTTGAATGAACTTACTGATTTATAAAAATGCAGCAATAAAGAAAAAAAGGTAATTAACTGTGAATTATCTGTACAAAGTTATAAGATAACATGAAAGTGTACCCACAGTCAAAGTGCTGGCAAGACAGAAAAGAAAAAAGAAAGGAAAATGTAAAAACAGCACCCACGTATCAGTACTTGATAAATGCATAACCAGTCATATCATAAACCAGTAGCAAAAATAAACCTCTCCTCAATCTATGTATGTTTTTTTTTTATCTGATTGGCTAAGCCATGTTCCAAGCTGTTGTAAGATACTCAGTTACGAATTCTCTATGGAGTTTGGGAATCAACATCATGTCAAAGTCCATTATGTGATTTTATCCTATTGGCTGGCTGGTACTTTGATCCCCCTCTTCTTTTTTTGCCACAGCAACTGCACTTGCATTTTTTACCACAACACTCAATACAAACAGATCAATACGTCCTTTTATACATTACTGTCATTTGCTCTTAGAGTCGTGTCATGTTATGAGATTAGGCAGACTTCATATGGCTTACAATATCTTAGTATGGCTTATAATAACGAAATATTAGTCACACAGTTCGTTGACGATTCTGCTACCCACTGCTGCATTTCAGGGCAGTGATGGGCGATGGCTTTTCCCACATGTCTGCACTTGCGTCAAGATTTTTCGTGAGTTTTCAGCATTGTGTTGTTCAGTGTTGCACAGCTTTGGGTGGGGAGTTCTGTAGGAGTTGAGTCTGCAGTGAGGAGATTACAGGCTCAGAGAAGAGACTATTAGGCAGTAGGAAGCTTAGCTCTTCCTGTTCTCTGATAGAGGCTCTGCAGAAGCTCTTCAGTGTTGCCCTGCCCAGCAAGCCTGAACCATAGATACCGCATAACTCTGATTGAGAAGCCGTTATTGTGAGTAGTCTGCTTGTAGTTCAGTTTGTGACAGCTGAGGTGACAACTGGTGTCAAGTATGTGAAGGGAGAGCTGCTTTAGCTGCTATCATACATGCTAACAACACTAGCATTATAGCGGTTAATAATTAAATAAAGTAAGTTTTGGTAGAGTAAATGCCTGACATCGAATTGTGTGTAGCACCTCCTGATGCGATTTTCACACAATGCATATTTTAACAATGGTCATCAGTAAGTAAGAGACATTTGCTGTGATAGGTTGGCTCACAAGGCACTCTACACAAAGAAAAGAACCACAAATAATTCTCTGGAGAGTTCAGCGTGCTATTGTAGTTTTTGGTTTATTCCAAGCGAAATCCCCCCCCGCCTTTTTTTTTTTTAGAAAAATGTCAGCACCATATCCACAGTAAATCAATGCATGTTAGGTCTAACCAGATAATAAGTTTAGATGCTAGAATGTGCTTTTCTTCCTCTCACTAATGGCACTATGAATTTACACCATTAACAAAGTGTAGGAAGTGGCTTGGAAGAGTGACTGTGTCCCTTACAGAGACAGACACGCAATCCCTGGTTGAGTTTGGCATGTCAGGCTGACCTTTCTTATTCCCAGAAATCTTTGGATGGATATACGCATGGAGTGTCCAAGTAGGTCTCCTCCCCTCCAATTCTTGTTCCATCTCATTCCTTAGACCCACTTTCTCAGCAGAGCCATACTGTTTTATTTCAGTTTAGACAAGTGACCTTATTAGGGGACTTCTATACCTTTTTGCTCAACTATGTAGCCAGTAACCATCCAAAATGTGTAAATTATACGAGTCAATCACAAGCCATGGCTTTACAAAAAGCATCTAAACCAAACTCCGCTGAATAAACTGATATTTAAAGAGCATTCCGAGGTTGCCAGCAACTGTATTTTTTTTTTCTTTTGCATCTGAGTCATTCCTAAAATATCTTATGTTGCAGCACTTTCAGAAGTAAGGAATACACTGAATTTGCACTGAATAACCCATTGCTTTATTGGATAAATGCATTCCTAGGTGATAATTTAATGATCAGGCACATGCTTTGCTCAAAAACAAATGTTCCTTTCTATAGTTTTCCTTTGAATGAATTTGTATCTCTGCATTTGTCCTAAGTAACTTGGAAAACAGAACTAAACTGTATTGACATTGTTGTAGTTCAGCTGTGACAATATTTGTCAACAGGAGAAAATCGAGTTGTTCATAATAAATCCTGTGTTCGCATGTGTTCTCTATTTGTTAAGTTGTTCTTCATTAATTCTGTGTTGCAATGTGCTGTACCTGATGTTTTTCTTGGTCTTAAAAGAAAAAGAATGATTGTGCTGAAAATGGAACTATGAAGGCACAGAACTTTGGATCTATCCTTGGTGAATTCACACAAACTTAGAACATTGTTCTCTGAAGCAGGGGGCCAGTGGCCTCCACAGCTGCTCCTCTTCTGCTTTTAGTGTCAGGCCCACAGCTGCAAACTGCTGGAGAGAAAGAATCTGGGTGGCGCTGGCTCTCCTCCCTGAAAAGCAGCCGCAGATTCAGCGTTTGGTTCCTCTTCAGGGGAAACCGGCCTGAGAATAGGATGGGCCTATTTCTGCATAAATCAAGTGCCAGTTGTTTCCATTTTATTTCTTAGACATGTTGTAAACTAGATGGTGGCTCACTCTGGAGATGAAAGGTTCTTTGGACATTTTGCTTAATATTCTCCTAAAATTATGATGATCCACTGTCAGTACTTGGCCAGACCGTTTGTCTCCACATGTAACTGCAGTCATAATGAAAGCAATAAATCTAATGTAAGATAAATAATGTTCATTATGTAAGTAGATGACAGTGCAATTTGCGCTCGTCACTCTGTACTCCAGTACATTGGATTTGAAGTGAAACAAGGAGGCTAAATGCAGAATGTCAGCTTTAAATCTAAAGAAATGTATACTGATATAATATGAACTCTGCAGCAATCACACACATAATCCCATCAAGTTCAGGGTGTGTGCTTATGTTATTGGATACTGGGCTGCTCTTTTCTTGGCCAGCTAATAAAAAGTCTAGTTCATTCTAGATTCTAGTTTTAGAGTTTACTGTTTGATTTGTAAATGAGGATGAAAGCTAAGAATAAATCAGAAGCACAGCAGATGTATCAAGTGTCCGGTCAAGAAACAAGAGCACGCAAATCCTGTAGAAAACAACCTTATAGACTACAGTGGATGCAAAACAGACCAGGATCCCTATCCAGAATGTAAGATTGGAATACAGTTTAAGTATAAAGAGGCCAGTATATATTTAGAACAAAGCTGGTAATATGTTGACTGTAGAAAAGGGGCAGAATGAGAAAAGTGTGATGAACAAAAAGAAACTGCTCTGATCCAACCAACACCTCATTTTTAGTTATTTTTCTAATAGTACATACACATGTCAAACCCAGGATTCTAACAGGAAGCAAAAACATCCATCTTTCTCTTGTTCATTTTATGGCCACATAAGTAGAATCTGTCATTTCGGATTCTGTAACAGTTGCCAAGAGCCGAATGCATGTGTTAAATGAAATGGGGTTGAATGAATGATGTTTGGCTGATCCATTTAGTCTCTCTCCCACACTATGACTTCCCCTTTTCTAGTCCGGCTCAGTTTCTTCCAGTGAAAGAAGACCTGGGTGTAATCACACCTGGTTAGAATTATATCCCCCACATAAAACTCCTCAGGGAAGCTCTTAAGGGAATCGCATTGTATTATTCTACTCCCATTCTTGGACCCTCTGCACAGATCGGTTTCATGAAGGCTGAATGGTATCTGAAATGTTTGGCTGGAACCTTACTATCTTCCGGTGGCAGCCAAGTTCTTTTTGAGAATCACATGCTCTGTAAAACAAACAAACAAAAAAGTAATTCAAAATGATTGACATGACTGTAGGAGCCCGCCGAGGAACAATTTTGTTTTCAATCCAGTTCAAATATTACTCTGCTCACAGGTCAGGAGACATACTGGATCTTTCGCATGCAGCTGTTTCTGAATTCTTCCATCACTATATTTACATCATTTCATTTACAAGACATCTTTTTGCATATCACAGATTCAGGTAAATGTACTGTTGGGCATCTTGCCCAAGGACTCTTATTAGTGCAGTGTGGTGTGTCACCCAGGACAGAAATCGAACTCCACTCTTCTGTTTGTAAGGCAGCATTGTTACCCACTACATTACTCCAACTTACATTAGTCATCATTGCTAAAAGAGTTCTTTAGAATGACTCATGAATATTGAAGTCTTTAAACAAAGACACTGAAGCATTGAAATGAAGTAGATTGTTGGTCAAAAACATAAAAAGTGATGCACACTAAGTCTAGGCTTATCTGTAGTTTTATAGCAAATTACTCATTCATTCATTCATTCATTTTCTGTAACCGCTTAATCCTTACTATGGTCGCAGGTACCTGGAGCTTATCCCGGGCCAATGGGTGCGAGGCAGGGACTCACCCTGGGCGGGGCGTCAGCCCACCACAGTCAAAGCAAATCATTGCTAGTGTATCCCTGCCTTTTTAGTGGTAACATTACTCTTAGAGGACAGAGTGGAAAAATGTTTGAGCTTCATTAATTTTAAAATGAAAGGATATATTGACACCCTCCACTGTCCATGTACAACAATAACTGGAACAATGATTTGTTGCTTTTCCACATCTTGCAACATTGTACACGTTTTGAAATGGCCATTTAATTCAAACCACAAACTGAGGAAATTAATAATAGTAGTTAAAGCATCTGCACAGAAATTAAAATCTTTTCACTGTTCATTAAAATCCTGTCAGTATGTAGTTCAGTACATTCTGATTATACATTGTATGTTCAAAAGTTTGTGGACATCTCATTCAATCTTTTTCCTGAAATCAAGGTTATTAGCTGACAGTTTGTCACCTTTGCTGTAGAAACAGCATCTACTCTTCTGCTAAGGCTTTACACTAGAAGTTGGAACAATGCTGTGAAGATCTGATTACATTCAGCCACAAGAGCATTGGTGAAATCTGAATAATTACTTTCGGATCAGAAACACTGCTCCAGCTCATCTCAGAGTTTATATGTGGAGCTTTATCTCTCCAGAGAATGCAGTTCCACTGGTCCACAGTCCAGGGCTGGGTGGCAGGTGGACCACAGAACCAGTGATAGGAAACTGTTAAGTAATGTAAGTTGAATTTTTTATTTTATGAAAAAAGAATGATTATACTGCATTCTACTTTAATCCTGAAAACATAAGGGTTTCTTAAAACAACTACAATGGACAAATCTTACCATAAACTGTTAGATGTCAGTCCTGATGACCCTGACGCCCTATGTAAAATTGTGTGTGTATGTTGTTGGGGCAGTAACAACACACACAGTAGACTGTAGACTGGTAGACTGTTATTTTGTAAAGGGGAGCGTTTGTCTCATTTATGGGTGAGGAAGTGTTTTTACTATGTCAGTGGGGGGTGGTTTTGTTTTATGACAGGGGAAAAGTCAGAAGAAAAGTCACTGGTTCTGCATTATGCTTAAATTATAGTTAATAAAAAGAAAATTCACAATTTTCTACTCCCTCCTAAGATGTAGTTATAAGATCTGTTTAATGTACAATTTTCCTTTTTCTGTTTAGAACTACTGCTGGACTGCTTGCATTGCAATAAACAATTTGTTGTACACTAAAACTAAAGCTGCTCAAACAAGGTTGAACAGACTCTTTGATGTGGTTTAGGACACAGTCCTCTAATTGAGGATGGCTTTGTAAATACCAGGCAGGGTGTTGTCTAAGACAGCTGCCTGTAGTTGTGAAGTTTTGTTACAACTTTATTGCTCACAGTAAGTCTTTCTGTGTCCTAAACCACATTAGTCTGTATAACTTTAATGAAGAGCTGGATGTGGTTTGGGAGGGTTGATAGAAGTTGTGGTGGTGAGCTTTAAGGAAACAATTTGGGCTAATTGAGTTCTAGTTAGCCTCACAGTTGTAGTTAGAAGCAAAATTTGGGGTCCAGACATGTCTTGGCTGATTTACTCTATTCGGGATAAGTGGCAAATTGTGTAGATTACAAATTTGCCGATATATAATGGCAATATATTCTTTAAAGGTTTCGGACACACTTTGATAAAAATCTATGGTAAAAATATCCTGGAATGGACTGAAAGAGGCTATACCTGAAATATTAAAGTTATGCTGTTTTGCAGCATTTCCATCCACCTTTGTATTACACCCATGTTGATGCCAGTTAAGGGTATCAGTTTCACTGGCAAGAACACAATAGAGAGTAGGGGAGAGTTACGTTGGTTTTGTTCTCAAGAACACTGTGTGCTGTTGTAGAGCTGCTTTTTTGTTCTGAAGAGTCCTTGGGTAGTGTTAGGATTCACTGTAAGTGGATATGCACCTCAGTCTTTTCCTTTCTTTGCTGTTTTAACTCCTTATATCCTGGGCTTAATATTCAGTTATTAACTTCAAGGCTTGCTATGCAGTACCTACCATAAATCCTAAGGGATGCCAGGACCTGTCAATGGAATTTTTAATTTAGAAAAATTAAAAAATGAATTTGTAAATCTGAACAAATGTGATCTCTTGGCTTTAAAATCTGTTGTGATTTCAGGAAACATCAAATGTATTCAATGCATACGAAAAGCATAATACCAAGTTAGTAGCACTGTAAAGCAAAACAACTGTGAAGACTTGAGCTTCTTTGGTTTAATTTACTCATTTTACAGATGTAAATATTCTAACACCTAAAGTTTTGTGTGCCTAGACAGTTACTACACAGTGGCAGTTAAGATCAAGTCTTTTATTTCTTCAGTTGTCTTTATATCAAGAATTTTCTGCCATATATTATCATCTTAACGGTTACCCTGTAAAATGGCTTGTTGATTCAACCTAAAAAATTGCTTACAAGTAATTTAACAATTTGTGTAACTCAAACACAAATAACAGTGCAAAACAAAATGAAGAAATATGACATTGACTTCATTAAAATCCCTTTAACCCTTTAAGTGCCATTTTTTTTTTTTTAAGAAATACTGGATTTTGACATCAATATTTCAAAAGCTTGTGGCTTAAAGGGGGTTAAAGATAG
>JBBPCY010095079.1:0-21688 GCA_037974405.1 Brachyalestes nurse
AGTACTTTGGCTAAATTTGAGATTATTGCCAAACAAATATATTATTGCCAAGTAAATATACAGATATATAGTAATTAGGCTACTGTTATTATTATTCTTATTCTTATTCTTATTATTATTATGTACATATGCCTATATATAAAAACCAATAACCTAGGTTTTTTTGTTTTATGGGTTTTATATGTTTTTTTTAACTACACTTTTGAACACTGCCAAATGGTGCTGAAGTTTTAACAAAAATGAAATTACAAGTCTAGTCACCCACAGGGATTATTTAAAATCAACATTTTAATGTGATGGGTGTGCCTGCTTTTGGGTCGAAAGGAGGAATGTACGCTGATACAGCTGCTCTGACCGGGTTTTCTGAGTTTAGCCTCCTGTTTCTGTCCTTTGTTTTCATGGCTGTCAGTTGAGAAAAAGCAGTCTGGCACAGATACATAGAATGGAAGGGCATCATTTGATGGACGCTTCCGAAATAAAGAATCCAGACTCGCTTGCTTTGAACACACTATGATTTATAGATAGCTCTCGTAACGCGTGTATGTTCATGAAAAGTTTGGTACAAATGAAACAAACGGCGGGAACATTCTAGAATGCTGAAACAAGGGGCGGGGTAAGAAGTCGAGGGGCGGGGCGGGGCACGTTGTGACAGCAGCGCTGAGATCAGAGCTGACCTGATTGAATTTTGATTGATGCAGAAGCGAGGCTCCGCGGACCGGCAGGAACCCTCTCACGGACCGGCACCGGTCCGCAGCCTATAGTTTGAGAAACGCTGGTCTAAACACACCAGGTATAGAAAACGTGCTTGTATTCATACACTTTTATCAGCTACTGGAATTATTCACTGCGTTTGCTTAAGACCAGTAGGGTAGATGGGTACAGTAAACTAGAAAATATGTAATTCAAATGTTGATGTTTTTTCCCATTTTTAGACATTAAAAACATCCTGTGGTAAAAGGACATCCCCCACCTCCTATTGGAACACTAATCCCTTCCTAACAGTATCTAACACTGCTCAGTCACAGTTAAAACAGGATGCTAACATCACATTACAAGTATTTTAAAAGAGATTTTAACCCTCCATCAGGTAATCTGATAGAAAGGAGCAGAGCTGATGGAGAAAAATGTAGACAGTAGAAAAATGAAACTCCAGACCAGTTCAGAATTCTAATTCTGGATGATTTCTGGGTTGAGTGTGTATTAAGTGTTTATTATATTAATGAGCTATAAATGGTACATTTTACAGGAGAGTTTATCCCTCCATTAATCCCAGATTGTGTTCTGACGGGAATAAACAGGACTGTTGGAGACATTCGATCCTCAGGTGAGATGATCATATTCAGTAAACATCATCACACACATTAAAAATATCTAATATACTTAAAAGACCAGAGCAGTAGAATCCTTCTATGTCTTCAAGAACCTTCTGAAGTAATTCTTCTAAGAGCGCACCTCTTCTCCTGATGAACTATGTACCCTAAATCACACCTGCTCTTCTATCTGAATAAAATACATCTTTTTGAAGTACTCAATATGTAACTATGTCATTATTACTGAGTTATGTAACATTAAACCTGTATTTTTTCAGCAGAACCAGGAACAGCTAATGCAGAAGAAACTACAGATGAAATAGATGAAAATAAAGAAGGTATGTGTCTAAAATCAACCTTCACAGTCCTTGATGACGTCTGGTTAGTGCTGAATAAATGCAGCTCATGTCAGTGAGTACATTCAACAACCTGTGGAGCAATAAATGTGAGTTATTAATGTTAGTGTTTCCTTTAAAGGAGAGTTTGTCCCTCTATTAACCTCAGACTGTGCTCTGAGAGGAATGAACAGAACTGATGAAGACAATCAAATCCCAGGTAACATCTCAGTCCAAACACCCTCAGACACTACAGACACCAGAACATGAAAACTACACAGAAATAAATGACAAATAAGTGAAAACCAGGACATTAAACACTATTTGCAAAAAAAGAGGAGAGTGATAGAAAGTATAAAACACTGTACAAACAAAAGACTAATTACAAAAGTTCCAGTTGTTTAGAGATTATTAATGGAACTTATGGTCAGTAGAAATGTTTTCAAGATCTGATGTTTAAATGAATATTAGAAACATGAGATTAACTCTGTTTTCCCTTTAACAGGAACAGCGAGAGAAACAGTGAGTCCAGACCAACAAACACAAGGTACATTTCCACAGTCTGAACACATCGTATATTAAAAAGTGTGGTCAGGTTCTAGTGCTTTAAAACTGACTATAGAAATGACAGCAAGTGCCCAATCCCAAGATAAAAAAAAACAACAGTAGAAATAAAATTGTTACATTAATCCTGTGCTTTAAAATAAACCATACAAGTGACTTCAGATTATGTTAATACACAATGCACAAATAATCCCAGAATATATTAATCTTGTACTTAAAACTGAAAAGTTAGCTAATACTGCTAATTCACAGTTAGAGCTGGATCCTAACATCACATTACTAATATTTTAAAGGAGAGTCCAACCTTCCACCAACTCCTGTGAGAGAAATTAACAGATGTGATGGAGACCCTCAGACCTCAGGTAACAGAACTGATTAGAAACGTAGATCATCTGTGTATCAAGTAAAATATCAACCAACAACCAAACCTGCAGAACAAATATGATAGCAATGGGACAAAAAGACCATCTTAGTTTTCTAACTACTTTGTTATTATGGATGAATGTTTGGGTTGAGTGGGTGTGGTTGTAATAAATCTATAAATGGTGAATTTTATAGGTGAAAACATCCCTCCACCGACTTCAGATCATGAGCTGACAGGAAAAACCTCAAGTCAGACCATCATATACAGTAAATATCATTACACACACTGAAACATGGATAACACATTTTAAATACAAAGACGGATAGACAAAAAATACAAAAATATAACAAGTGGTACTCTCATAATAACTGAGCATAAATATTATTATTTTGTAAATAGTAAAATTACATTAAACCTGTGTTTTATTCCTCAAAAAGGACCAGAAACTGCAAATAAAGAAGAAAATACAGATATTAAAGATGAAAAAGGTAAATTTCTGAAATCTACTGATGGAGCCAATCAGACCTCAGGTAACATCTCAGTCCAAACACCATCATGAAGACCCTGCAGACACCAGAACATGAAAACTACACAGAAATAAATGTAAAAAAAAAATAGAAAACTAGGGCATTAAATGCTGTTTGCAAGTGAAGAAGAGAGTGATGGAAAATAACACATAATAGAAATGAAAGGCAATGAACTACAAATGTTCCAGTTGTTTAGTGATTGTTAATGTGAACTGATGGTCAGTAAAACAGTTTAAACAGTTTAACAGGAACAGCGAGTCCAGACCAACAAACACGAGGTACATTTCTACAGTCCGAACTCTATATATAGAAAAAATGCGTTAGAGTTCTTGAGCTTTAAAACTGACCATAGAAATGACAGCAAGTTCCCAATTCGCAGCTAAATAACTAAGAAAAGAAATGAATTCTGTGCTCTTAAAGAAATTCCATACTGTAATACACACTACACAAATAATCCCAGAATAGATTAATCAAGTACTTAAAACTCATCTAAAAAGTGAAATCTAAGTTTATGTAATACTGCTTAAAACTAGTAAATTAAATACTTGTTGCAAAATACAGAAAGCATACCACCCTACAGAAACGAAAGGCAATGAACGCTGTACAAATATTCTAGTTGTTTAGTGCTTATACATGTAATACATGGTCTGCAAAACAGTTTTTAGATCTGATGTTTAAATAAACAGTCCAAAAAAGAGATCAACTTTGTTATGTGGTTCATCAGAATTTCCTCAGATACTTTCATTGCGCTAAATGGGATGTTCAAATGTATTAAGAATAATAACAAATCAATAATATGGAGGATTTTACCATCAGTTCCAATTTTAATGGATAGCAAATGAACGCCCAGTTTCAGAAAAGAAACTAAAAGTGAACTAGAAACAGCTAGAAAAGAAAAGAAGTGCAAATAAAGACATAGAAATACCATATATGGCCAAAGGTTTATGGAAACTCCTGGGTTCCGATGTTTAAGCCAAACCCACTGCTAACAGGTGTATAAAATCAAGATATTTGGTGTCAGTAGACAAACACTGGCAGTGGAATGATTTGTACTAAAGAGATCAGTGATTTTAAATGTCATAGGATGCCAACTTTCCCACAAGTCAGTTTGTGAAATTCCTGCCCTGCTAGATCTGCCCTGGTCAACTGTAAGTGATGCTGCTGTGAAACAGAATCCAGGGGCAACAACAGCTCAGCCACGATGCCGTATACCTCACAAACTCTCAGAGTGGGTTTGCCAAGGTAACACCATCCAATGCACCTTCATATACAGTACATATTATATAGACATCAAAACAGAACAAATGTCTGGTACATTTACACAATATTGTCAATTTCTACAAAACCTTATTAGAAGTGCTAAATAATTAGGAACTGAATAATAGAATAATCAAGCTTTGAGCACCCAGTTTTCAGATAAGAAACGAAAAAGTGAAACATGGAGCATGGAACGAAATGTGAATGGGACAACAAAACAATAGAGAACAGACATGGAATGAACCCCAAAAGCAGCGCTGCATGGGCTACTAGAGTTCTCCAGGATTGGGCGGTGGCAAGGGAAACATCTGCAAATATTGACGATCATGCTACAGAGAATTAAACAAGAAGGTCTGCCGTTAGACGAACACACTGCTACATTCCCATCTGTACAGCCCTATTAGGTAGAGGGACCACTTTACTCAGCGGAAGCCACAAAACAGCAATAAAACCATTTCAGCTCTGGACAACTGCAAGTCACTCCTGGCTGGACTTCCTTTGAAGACCACCGAACATCTATAGCTAACTCAGAATGCAGCAACATGCCTAGTCTTCATTACACCAACATTCTCATACACCTCTCCACTACTATTAACCCTTTACTGGGTTCCTGTGGTGTTCCATCAGCTTTAAAAATCTAATGGCCACCTACAAAGCCAAACATGGTCCAGCATCCTCTTACCTAACGGCACGGGTCACAACTGATCCTCTTAGAGCATAAAACACAGCCCAACATGGCCCACCAGTGCTCAGCCCTACATCAAGACTTTCTGTCACCAAAGTGGTGGACAAACTTCCCCTCACCATCAGAACAGCTGAGCCCCTCACTGTCTTCAAACTGAGACTGAAGACCCACCTCTTCATGTCATAGAACACAAATTTCAAAACTAACAACAAAATACTGTCTTCTGTGCCCTCTCTGTCCTGGTGAAGTACTAACTCTAGCAGGATCTTAGTCTGCTAGCAGCTCTTAATGTAAGACTGGGTTTAAAGTTAAGTGGCCCCTTATAGTCACACGTGAACACAGCACACAGTGTGAACAGTGGGAAATTCCTTCTCTGCTTTTAACCCATTCACCAAGTGAAGCAGTAGGCTGCCACCAACGAGGGGCGCCGGGGAGTAGTGTGGGGACGGTACCTAACTCAAGCGTACACTAACAGTCCTAGAACTCACGACCTTCAGATCACAGGGGCAAAGCCCTAACCACTAGGACACCCAACTGTTTAAAAATGTGAGAGACATTTTTTATAGGACACAAAGCACACATGTATGTTTCTCTGGATAAGATTGTCTGGCAAAAGCCGTAAATGTAAAGGAGATAATGTGTGAAATTTCTTTCAGCGGTTTAGCATAATAAGCCTATTCGGTATAACAGGTGGATAATGATTAGTCTGCTGCTCATTTTACAGGGGCGTTTATTCCTCCTTCACACCTGGTTTATGCTTCGACAGCAATGAATAGAACAGAAGGAGCCTCTCTGGATTCAGGTAACACATCATATACAGTTCACACACACACACTTTAAACACGGCTAATGCACTTTTTACTTTACATTTAAAGACAAAGCAGAAATATAACAAACTGCCGATACTGTAATAGCTTAGCATAAGTATTGCCATTATTGAATAACTGTAATTATTAGAGAAATTAACATTTAACCTGTTTTTCATGGTACTATAAAACAGGCAATGAAGAAAAAAGTGCAGATAAATAAATAGAAATACAATATAGGGCCAAAAGTATACGAACACTCCTCCTAACTATTAGGTTTAGGTGTTTGGTCATTTGGTGGCAGTAGATAAACACTGGCAGTGGAATGGGTTGTACTGAAGAGCTCAGTGATTTTAAATGTCATAGGATACCACCTTTCCCACAAATCAGTTTGTGAAATTCCTGCCCTGCTAGATCTGCCCCAGCCAACTGTAAGTGATACTGCCGTCAAACAGAAGCATCCAGGAGCACCAACAGCTCAGCCACGAAGCCGCAGACCACACAAACTCACAGAACGCGGTCACTGAGTTAACACTGCACCGTCATATACAGTACATATTATACAGACATCAAAAAACAAAGACAGCAGAAATGTAACAAACTGCCGATGAAGACAGAAGATATGCCAGGTTAATTTCCACAATCTGAGAGCAACTCCATCAAACTCATTTTGGCTCTGAGATCAATAAAAAGTTTAAAAAAACACGCAAATCCCAAAATTACGATTTACCGACAATAGTATAGCAGGTTATATGTGTATATCACTGAGGTATAAACTGACTGTATTTTATGAAGTTCCTAGATCACTATTCATAGTTTTTAAATATAATTTTATTGTTTATATTTAATGGAATTCAGTAGATTTGCTAAAGTTGACTTCTGGGTTTGGGGTTTACTTGTTTTTTTTTTTTAAGAAAACCATAAAAGTGATCTTAAACCTCAGGTCATCAGTATTTCAGAGAATGGTTAGGTTCTCAGCTTATTAATTACTGATACAGCCTTAAGGCACACAAGAGTTAAAGCTGTAATATTCCATTAGCATGATCTAAATAGGATGTAAATTATCAGTTTCTGTCACATGTGGTCGTACCAGTCCGGATAGGAGGCGCAGGCGTGGATTTCCATTTTCTTAGATTGCTTTATTAACACAAAAGGAAACAAAACTGGCTCGGTGGCCAAAACACAAACAAATACCAAAGACTCTAACAGGTACAACCAATTATCACTGTGAGGGTTGACAGACAACCAAGAAGTGAAACTGTGGAACTGAAAGACAAAATGGACAAAAAAAAGGACAAAACATGTGCAGGCAATAAACAGAATGTTTCAACTTAAAAGTCCTTGAAGCATAACATAAATAATGGTGGCCTCTAGCAGCCACTGACCAGGAAGATCTCAGTGTCTGATTATACATGCACAGATTTACTGAATTCAGTGTAACTGGACTGTGTAACTGAAACTGATAAAACATTGTCATCAATTTTGCAAATCCTCAATTCAACGACCTGACCAGAAGAAAAATGAAATTAGCAGAACCAGCAGGACCTTCTGAATGGAATCTATCTGAAAGGATAGTTTAACTCTCCACTAAATCCAGTTTGTGCAACTCCACATAAACAAATATATTTTTCCTTAAAACAGATCTAGAAGAAGCTGGTGAAGAAACACTTACAGCGGTAGAAATGCAAGGTAAATTTCTAACCTCTGGACTGATTTTTGACTGATTTTTAAATGTGGTTGATGATGCAAGGTATGTGTTGAGTTTATTCTTTACTTATATAAGCACTACAGAGATGAATAATGAATGAAGGAGAGATCAAACCTACAACAAGCCCAGTTTGTGCTCTGAGATAAACAAACAGCTCAAAAACCCACTCAAATCCCAAATCACAATTTACTGCCATGATATATGACAACAGAATAACATTCTGTATTCGTGGACAGATGTCACTGGCATCTGTTTTGAAGAAAATATAAATCAAAAATTAAATCAGTTGTTATTTTCTGAAAAACTGACTTTAACTGTTTTTTTTATTCCAACAGACAGTAGTCAGTTCTCATCACACAGTGCTCTTTTGTCACTTTCTTTTTTACTACATATCTTAGATATTCCACAGTCTTCCAGTTCTTAAGACTTCCAAAAACATAGTTCCAGAAAGAAGAAGGCCTGTGAGGACCAAGAGTCAGGTAAGTTCTTTCGCTTTTATTGATTCTAAAATCAATGTAAAAATTAATTTGTTTTCTGACTGCGAACAGATTCACAACTGTGACACTTCTGGAGTGTAGTCTTACATGAAACTGTGAAGGTGTTTGGTGTGTGGAGCCATCATGCATCACTATATGATTGAAACTAAAATCACATTTTAAGCGCACCGAAACTATCCTGACCTTTAACCTAACTTTCAAAAGCAAACTCAAGCAAAATCTTGTGTATGTTGAAATCTGTTAAATGGTTGAATATTTATCATTTGAAATGTTTTTTTTTAATTGATCATTATTCTTCTCCTTTATTAACAGATGAATCATCTAAAAAACACAAATGCTGACGAAGGTGAATTTCTGAAATCTGTTTTTACAATATTTTAGAATCCAAAGCTACTATGACGTATGACTTCTGCAACCTCTGTCACTAAAATATCCTCTCTGTAATACTTACACTACCATAAAGGATGAGTTCAGTATAATAAAAAGGATCCTATATTGAAGTACTTCTGTAGAAAATGCATCGGAAAACAAAACAGGCAATAGGTAAGAACTGTTGAAGCTCTAGTAGACATATTCAAAGCAGAGCTCATTCTCAGTTTGTGAATATGAAGCAATAAAAAACCTAACAGAGCCACTAAAGTTAGGTTTCATTGTTTTGGTCTTCAGTTAACACTTTGCATTTTACATTATACAGCCACATGGCAGACAAATCATTATTAAAGCTATAATTTCCAATTAGCATGATCTAAATTGTATGTAAATAGTCAGGATCTCGTTATACATGTACCGATTTATAGATTTTTAATAAAACTGAATCAATGGAATATAATGGAATTCAGCAGACTGCCAACACTGAGTTGTGTACTTATGGTTGCATATTTATGTCATAACTAGTCGTCTAACATTATTGAACTGAATTGCACTTCATTGTGGTATTTTTAAAAAAGAGCTAGTCAGAGAACATCAAAACAATCATTTTTCAAACAAGTCTAGAAGGAGCTAACTTAGAAAGGAATGGTATTTTCCAAACCCTTGCACTAATTTTGATGAGTGCTGGGTTAATGCTTTAAGTTGCACTATGAAACTGCATGGTTTACGTTAATAATTTACATCTAAAGATGCATTTTCACATCAGTCAACAGATCAAAATCACTCACTTTATAAAAACTGGATCAAACTACAGCAATTTATAGATTTACCAAGATGAGGCAAGGCTACTTCATCTAGACCTCATCAGTCACATGGAGTTAATACAAATATTAATAATACAGCTCTAAATTATTATGTAGATATGAGTAACACAACAGTCAGACTCTAAAATGATTTTCACCCACAGCTGTCTCCAGTGTATGAGTCACAGGTAGAAGCAAGCAAAATGTATATTTTCACAAAAACAAAGCTAATATCCTCTAACAGTATCCACTAAAATCCACTAAAGCTAACAGTGTAGCTTCCCAGCTTGAAAAATAAAACATTTTTCTTTAAAATAAAACGGCAGTGATTTATAGATTTATTAGGACAAGCTTTCTTTTGCTAGGCTGCCACTGGCGAATTAAGATTTGTCATAAGTCTGTATGATACAGGAAATATTATAATTCTACAAACTGATTATTGGAAGAGTAACAACTATTGCATTCTAAACGATTTTCCCAGTAAAACTCTCACAGTACTTCTATTTGAACAACCTCAGAAAACAATGACAAAGAAATGAAATCAAATTTCACCATCGCTTGACTTATTTGCTACAATTATTAAAATGCACTCATAGCAGTTAAATGTTTCATATCTTACCTAAAAACATGTTTCCTTTTTTCAGAAAAAGAACAGATGTTTGCATATGAAGGTAAAAAGTAATTAGGAAAACATTCCTGAGCAGTGACTGAACGTACAGGATGAACGGACGGTCGAAAAGCTCCTCAGAATGACTGCTGGGGTCTTAATTATGAGGATGATAAAGGTTACGATGTTAATGACCCCTGATCTAGTGAGGGGTGCAGGCTTCAAAGCTGGGAGTGTTTGTAAAATGTGAAAGACGCGCTGAGCAGGATGTGTGTACGAGCACAGGCGCAGCACAAAACGTGCCATTATGAAACTTCAATGTGTAAATATCCCTGTTTCCTGAATACAACATTAGATTCACTAAGACTTTTCACCTGTAGCCCTGGCCACTAGGTGAGGATGAAGGCCTTAAAAGATGAGAAAGCTGTGTTTCTAAATTAAGTTCTGTCTTATCAAAATGTCCAACCGGGGTGTATTTCACTTTATCAGCCACACACTTAAAATATACACAACCTCTTTTTGTGTGGTCCTCACATTTTATATAATCTTTATTTGTAGTTGTACTAATGTTTCAGTTTTATTTGTCATATGCAAGTAAGCACAGGGACAACATTGCAATGAAATGTGATTGACGAGAAGAAGACAAGTCCCTCAGCAATATAGTAAAAATAACAATATTAAGTTAAAATGTAAAAAAAAATTATTTAAAAATCTTAAGCACTATATATAGAGAACGTTATTGCACATGAGATAAAGTGACAAATGAGCAGCAGTAAAGTGGCAGTTAATTAACAATTTTGTAAGAGTTTTTATTTTTTATAATAATAAAAATTAAGTGTAAAAGTGCAAAGTGGATCTGAGTCTGATTTGTATAGGACAGTTTGTTTTTATCCAGTGATGTGTGGTGAGTGTGTTCAAGTGTTGAGGTGACGAATGGCTTGATGGTAACTATTTTTTAGTCTTGTAGTCCGACAGACTCCTGTATCGTCTGCCAGACGGTAACAAGGAGAACTGCTAATGTTACTAATGTACTAATAATTTTCATACTAGACAATTCTTCATTATGTTTGTATTGTGTTAAATGACTGCCATAACTCTGCCTGTTTCCCTTTGTGATTGATAAAGTTCTCCATCTCTCTCTGTATCTATGAGGGTGATTAGCTCATTTTATGTAACATAAAGCATGTGGCCCATAAACTGCTCCAGCGCCAACAGAACGTGGTGGAAACAGCTGAAGTAAAAGTCAAAGTCTAAGTGAACTTTGTCATCTCAACCATATAGATACCATAAGGATACAGAGAGACAAAACAGCAAAGCTCAGGTGTGCAGTGTAGTAGGATTGTGCAAACAGTATAACCAGTATTGCCAGTTTTTTATACTGTACTGTTCTGTGGTATAGTTTTCATTCTAATGTTTTTGCTGCTTTTACCTTTGTACTGTCCACTTTCTGTCATAACAATGCAAATTTACCACTTGTGGGACTAATAAAGCTTTATCATCTTATCTTAAGTATGGATTCTTAAGAGTGTATGCATTCTAAAGAATTGTGCAAACAGTATAAACAGCATAACAGTATAAGTAGCTACTTAAATATGCATTCTTAAGGCTTGTGTGAGACTTTCAGTAAGTATAAAAAGTTGGCCCCCAGTCTGGGGCAGATCTGGCTCTGATGCCGCATCTCCTCTTTGATTGCAGGAGTGTGAATACTCAAATAATGTTCTCTGCTATCCTCACTACCCTCTGCAGGCACTTGCGGTCAGACATGTTGCAATTGCAGTACCAGATAGTGATGCAGCTGGTCAGAACACTTTCGATGGTCCCTCGGATTGAAGGTGGAAGTCTCACTCGTTTCAGGAAGTAAAGTTCCTGCTGAGCTTTTTTTTGTCCATGTGAGGTTCTCAGCTATAGGCACACAGAGGAACTTGGTGCTCCTAACAATCTTCGCAGCAGAGCCACTGATGTTGAGTAGGGTGTGGGTCAGACGTAATTTTCCACAATCATCTCTTTAGTCTTGTCGACATTTAGAGAAATATTATTGTCTCTGCACCACACTGGCATCTCTTTCACCTCCTCTCTGTAGGCTGACTCATCATTGCTGCTTATCAAACACAGCACAGCACAGCACAGGACACCAGCCAGGTATGCTATTGGGTCCCACAGCTTTTTGTATGGGTTCACTGCTCAGGTCAGCTGTGGGAAGACAGATTACCTGCTCTTTAGAGGGAGGTGAAGTTAAAGGGAGGGTGGTTATGGCCACCCTGAGGGCAGTCTTGTCTCCAGATCTGAAGGCTGCATTCCTGGTCTTTAGCAGTGCGTGCACTTCGCTCGTCATCCAGGGCTTTTGTTTGGCTCTCGTGGTGACACTCTCGGAGACAGTAACATCCTTTATGCACTTTGAAATATAGCTAGTCATAGCTGTAACTGATGAAGCCACCATTCACTGAATCCTCCCTAAAATGTCCCAGTCTGTGATAGCGAAGCAGTCCTGGAGAACTGAACTGCACCACATTTGAATGCAGACTGGTTTGGTGTGTTTGAGCAGGTACTTGTAGGCTGGAACCATAAACATGGTGATGTGGTCTGAGTCCCCGAGGTGGGGCGTGGGGGTGGGCCTTCTTGGCCTCACACATGTTTCTGTAAACATTGTCCAAGCAGTTTCCCCCTTTTGTAGCAAAGTTCACATGCTGGAAGAATGCTGCATGCTGGGTAAAACTTTACTTCAAATTTACATGATTGAAGTCTCCAGCTATGATTAAAAATGGTTCAGGGTGTGCTGTCTGCAACTTGCTTAATTTGAGTTCCAGCCAGTCACCTCCAAACTGACTTGACCCATCATGAAAAGCTGCAGCATGAGTAAAGCATCTGAGCCAAGATCATCTAATGTGTCTGAACCGTTCATGATTCATAATATCAGGAAAAATAATTTATGCACTTTTTAAAATTAAGTATATATTTTCTAAGCTTAATGCAAACAAATTAAAAGATAATGACAGCTCTCAGCACTGGTGCTAAACAAACATTTTTTACAATAAACTAAACATTGTTTTTTATTAACATTACACAGTAAATATATTAAAATCTGGATATTTGTTTGAGTCATTTACAACTAGGCCTTAAGGAGTCCATATGAAGGTGCTCAGGAGCAACAATGGATGGTGTAAATCTCACTGTAACTACAATTTCTGGATATTTGACTGCAGTTTTTTGAAAGTTAATTGACATTTACAGCTCACTCAAAAAATGAGTTGGCTAGAAAAACAAAAAGTCCCTTTGGTGCAACCCATTACACTACAGCGAGGCAATAAAATTATTTAAGATGTTTAAGGACATTTCTTCAAATTTCAAAATACACACTGTGTTTGTTTATTTATCCATTTGTGGGCACAAAATTTCCACTGGAATTTGACTGATATATACTGGAAATCTGTAGATTTGGATGGAGAGCAAAGTCAACTGGGTGCCACTCAGTAGCCCAAAGATTTTTTAAAATATTATTTTAAACACAGTGTAATAATTAGCTGGGGTATATGTGTCATTCTTTAACTATGTACTATTAATGTAACTTTTTTAATTATTCAACACATTTAGCTCAAAATCTTTCTTGTGTGATATTCATTCACTATTATGATTTTCACTATTTTCATGCTTAATCTATTTCAGTTCAAATGTCTGTGAATAAATTCTAATTTTATATTTTTTTATAAATGATATATTAACATAATTAACTGATTTAGATTATTTTAGGTCAGGTTTTATCAGGCCCATTCATGCCTGATTTTGAGGTTTTTGCATGAGCTAGTGGCTTACCCAGGCCATATAAGCTACTGTTTGTGTAATATTTTCACAAAAACAAAAGTTCACGAGAAAACCATAGCATTGTTTTATAGCAACTTTCTTGAAAACACTCTTAAAATGATTAAATTAATGCTGAAGAGCTGTGGCCAAGATAAACCAAAGAAGTGTCGTAAAACTGCAAAAAACCTGAAACCATGTCCTGGAAACATGTCACATCAAGTTAGCTAGCTAGCAGACTTTACACATACACTGAAAAATAAAATAATATTAAAGTTTTAACTTGAAATAATATACTAATCTTTTCCTGCTTTATGGTGAATAGTTAAATGTGTATTTTACATGGAGATTCCTGTTAGATGAGACTCACCTTGGCCTGAGAAAAATCTGTTAAACTGCCTGAGTTAAACTTTCTCACACGCAGGGTGTGGGAAAACCATCCAATAATCTGCTGTTATAAAGATTCAGCTACCAATCAGGTACCAATTTGCAACCACCCAGCAAGCCAATAATTGGCTGTTATAGAGATTCAGCCACCAGTCAGAAAAGCCTGACAGTGAATTTCATAAGCCTCTCCATTAACCCTTTAACGGCTGAAATATGTGGAAGACCTGCGTTTACACTTTTGGTAAATGACTGGGTAATTTACAGTAAGACATTTAGAATAGAGCAGGCTCTAACACCTCCATGGCGTTTCGTCTCCATGGTCCACTGGCTCCTGATCAGGACACTCATTAAAATGAAATAATATTGTTACTGTAGTCCAATGGTTCTAGAAAACAGTGTCAACAAACCACATAAGTGAGTCTAAACGTTTTGTTCCACCTTAAATAGAGAAGCTGTAGCCTCAGGCTTTTGGATCTTCCAGGCTTTTTTTTTTCCCAGTTTCACCTTAAATACTAGACCATTACTGGTGCACATTTTAAGGTGGAACCAAAAGTTCTAATAAGAAGCTCACGTTCGATATGAGTTTGTCATGATTTAGGCCTTAGGTTAGCATCATGAACTTGGATGATGTCTTGGATGAATGATATTAATTTATAGATTAAGAATTAAAGACATTGAATTCCAGATCCTGAATTCCAGACCCAGAATTCAAAGACTGAGAAGAACTTAAATCCAAACTTAAAAATCTTGAATTACGGCTCCATATTTGAACATCATGTATCGAAGACACGTATTTAAAGATCTTGAATTACAGATCTAGAATGAAAGATCTTTCATTCCAGACCACAGGCCACATTGATTTACAGATCCTGAAGTAAAGATCTTGAAAAATATTAAAACGTTGATTTATAGATTCAGAATTAAAAATCCAGAAGGAAAAGCCCAGAATTTAAAAAAGACCTGAATGTGGGTTCCTGTCCTCTTTAAGCTCCCTTGTCTCCACTAGAAGGTTGTAGAAGCGTATCTGGAGAACCTACTGAAAGGGACGGCCCCTGTTCGTTTTCTGGATGGCCTGGAAGATGGATCTGTAGATTTGGAAGGTGACGGTGATGCTCAGCAGAGGTTGGAGACCAGGCTGACGAAGCTGAAGATGAACAGGCTTAGGAGAACCAGCAGAGAACTTGCAAACACCAGAGAGGAACTTCTCTCCAGAAAAGCTGAGCATCTAGAATTGAGTGGGAAAAAATAATGATAATACATAACAGCAAAACAACATACAACAGCAACAACAACAAGAGCAACAGCAGCAGCAACAACAACAATAATAATAATAATAAAGTTGAAACACACCAAACTGCACACTGTGTATGTGAGGTGCCAAATGATTTGGCACCCTATTCAGTGTAGAACACTGAAAAGTTTTCGATAAACTTTTACATAAAAAAGGCCCATAAAACAAGTAATTAAAAAATTTTAAAAATGTTTTGTCTAATTCAGACCAAAATGGTCAAAATACAACACATTTATTGGTTAAATAAATATAAAGAATATTGAGTGTATTTTTGACATTAAGTAAACATACAAATGGAGGGGTGCCAACACTTCTGAGCGGGGGTGTGAATATTTAGACACACCCACAGACACACACATACTCACACTGGAACAATGCCAGGACCTTTAGACACACACACACACACTGCGGGGCTCGTGCCCCCAAAAAAAACAAAAAAAAGCAGGACAAAGTGAAGCTGTCAAGAGATTCGAAATGGAAAATGATTCACTGGTTCCATTCACTTCCACTATATTTGTGTTAAAGAATTCTGGTTCCATTCACCTCCACTATATTTGTGTTAAAGAAGTCTTCTTCCATTCACCTCCACCACATTTGTGTTGGAGACGTCTGGTTCCATTCAACTCCAATATATTTGTGTTAAAGAAGTCTGGTTCCACTCCTCTCTACTATATTTGTTATAAATATATCTAGCTCCATTCACCTCACCTATATTTGTCCAGGAACCTCTGTCAACTTCTAGCCAATCCCAGAGCAGGTGGGCGGGGCCATTGAGCAGGCCGGACTGGTTCTCCAACAAGGAAGTTCCTGCTGTGATTTTCTACCCGAGTGTGATTATATTTGCACAGCAAGGGCCTTACAGACTTTGGACAGATGTTTTGTTCCTTTCATGTTTTTTCACAATGATCTGGATCTTCTTGGTCTTCATGGTCTCCTTCCAAACCATTGGTCAGGTATGACTGGGGTTCAAAACTTTCCAGGGTCTCTGTATTAATCTTAAGTGTAAAGAAAGGGTGAGAAACACTGAGAAAAGAGTGGCTCAGTGATCTGTCCCCATTTATTCTAAATGATCATTGATTAAATGGAGAGAAAGGACAAGAGACATTGAGAAAGAGTGGCTCAATGATCTGTCTCCATTTATTTTAAGTGGTAATTGACAAAAATGAGGAGAGAAAGGGCAAGAGACATTGAGAAAGAGTGGCTTAGTGATCTGTCCCAGTGTATTTTAATTGGTTATTAAAAAAAGAGAAAGTGTGAGAGACAGTGAGAGAGTGTCTGTCCCCATTTATTTTAATTGATCAGTGAAAAAAATGGAAAGGGTGAGCAACCACTGAAGTTACCACAGCAAATGGCTAGCTCCATTTTAGTAACCACCAAGAAATTACTAAAGTTGCCATAGAAACCAGCTAGCTCCACCTTAGCAACAGCACCACAACCACTTAGCACTACAGTTACCATAGCAACCAGCAAGCTCCACCTTAGCAACCAACTGCAGCATCATAGTAAGCGCCTTACAATACCATAGCAACCAATACAGTTATCAAAGCATCTTAGCAACCACCTACAGTGTCATAGTAAACACCTAGCAACACCATAGCAACCACTAGCTCCAACCTAGGAACCATATAGCACCAGTCTAGCAATATAACCTCTACAGTTACTATAGCACCTTAACAACCACCTGCAGTGCTCTATTAACACCTTAACCACTCCAGTAACCACCTAGCAACCACTACAGTTACAAAAGCAACTTAGCAACTACCTGCAGTGCATAGCAACAACTCCAGTTACTAGAGCAACCGGCTAGCCCAATTTTACTATCCACCTAGCAACCACTACATTTACCTTAGCAAACAGCTAGCTCCACCTTAGCAACCATCCAGCAACACCATAGCAACCAACTGTAGACCCATAGCAGGCACCTACCAAGATTATAGCAACCATCTAACACCACAGCAAACACTAGTTACCATGGCTTCACCATAGCAACAGATTTACTGTTGTAACCTCAAAGCATTCTATTGACAGCTGTGCTTTTTACTGATCGGTGGTCCAGGTCTGTGGAGGGGGGTCTGAGGAGATGGAGAAGATGTTGGAGGTCCAGGTGGGATCTGAAGAGGCTCCTCAGCTGGAGCTCACGGTGCAGGAGGGCAGCAGTCTGGTGGTCCAGTGTAACGTCAGCGGAGATCCAGACCTCATCAGCTGGTCCAAACCCAGGGGAGACGTTCTCCACGCAGAGAAACCCGGTGAGATGCCTCCTCAATCCTGATCTTCCATTTCAAACACTTCCCTTTGACTTAACATTGGTGTGAGGATTTGGTTGCATGACTGCCTCAGTTGCTGTGAATAACCGATGGCACCCTCAGGGACATTGTTGTGAGTAATTAATGGCACCCCAGGAGCACTCGTGAGGTTGGGTCCATTGCTGTGAGTAAATAATAGCACCCCAGGATTACATGTGAGTTCAGGTCTGTTGCTGTGAGTAATTTATGGCAGCCCAGGAGCACTTGTGAGGTCACGTACGTTGCTGTGAGTAATTAACGGCACCCCAAGCCCTTTTTATGGTCACTGAAGGTCTCTTTATGTTCGAAGCACAGGTGAAAGACGGACACTGAATTTCAGCGCTATCTCCTTCGAGGACCGAGGGAGGTACACCTGCTCGAATGGGACCTCCAACTTCACTCTGACCTTGAGGGTCCACTACGCCCCCCACACCGGCCTGGGGGTGTACTACATGGGCGTGTGTCTGGTGGCCTTCAGCATCACCATTGTCCTCAATATTGCACGACTCTGCGCCGTCGGCCGGCACCTGCGCAAAACCGAGCGTGCCCTCCACGACTTCTTTTCCACGGAAGGAGCCGAGAAGCTCCAGAAGGCCTTCGAGATTGCCAAGCGCATCCCCATCGTCACGACAACCAAAACCCTGGAACTGGCCAAGGTTGGTCTAGCTAGACTCAAACTGCTCCACTTAGTGGACGTTTTGAAAATATGCCCATAAAAAAGCTGGTTTTATAATAATATATTAAATCATTAACTCAATGATATCTAATCATAAGACATAATTAACCAAAATAAAAGCTAATTAATAACAACTACTTGACTAATAACAATATATACCCAATTATTAAGTTAAAAAAAGAAAATATTTATTCTTTGTATACATTCTAAATAAATGAATTAAAATTAAATAAATATATGTATTAAGTTCTAGACGTGATATCAAAACCCAGAATGAAGTGTTATTGTGTATAAATAATGACACCCTTCTCTCAGGTGACTCAGTTTAAGACGATGGAATTCAGGAGGACTGTTGAGGAACTGGCGAGGAACATCCCACTTCCCCCACTAATCCTAAACTGCAGGACAGCGGGGGAGGATCCAGAGAACCCGGAGCACTTGGAAAACCTGGAGATCCTGATGAATCCGGAGAACCTGGTGAATCCAGAGAACCTGAAGAACCCAGAGAACCAGGAGAACCCAGAGAACCTGGAGAACCCAGAGAACCTGGAGAACCCAGAGAACCCGGAGAATCTGGAATAATTAAAACAGAAAGAATCTGCACTTTAGTGTTCTTAATTTTTAAATCTTTTTGTTAAATAAAATGTACTTTCTGACCAATTAGGAATGTTCTAAACAAATTAATATCTAATAAAAAAATGTGTAAAATGAAACACATATTTATAGCTATAGCAGTTAGCTTTGGGTGCTATTATTTTTGAAGTATATATAATACATTTTGTATAATCATGAATGAAAATACAGTAAATACATTCGTTTTTTTAAATGGTCTGTACTTAATCGATTGTAAATGGTCTGTAATTTATTAAAGTAATATATAATACAAAATAAATAGAATAGCTTTTCATAATGTCTCATTTATTTTTATGTAAATTTAGAAATGATTAATAAATAAAATATAAATGCTTATAACTTGAAATTCGAATAACATTTATATTCAGAATGAAGTAGTGATAAAGATTTTTGCAGATTTTTTGGTGTTTTTATGAACTATTATTTTTAAAATACACACTTTACACTTGTCTATAATTTTTTTCAAAGACGTTAATAGTATATGAATAAAAATGAATACATTTACATTCATAATGTAATCATTTAATAATAAATTAATACGAAAACTAAGATAAAATCAATACATCTATTTTTATACAGTCCACATTATATATTTATAATAATTCTGTAATAAATTAGTAAAAAATGTATATCTTACCATAGGTCTTTAACTCAAATATAGTGGAGGTGAATGGAACCAGACGTCTTTAAAGGGTACATATTATGCAAAACTCACTTTATTTAATAGGTCTATGGGCTACAAAACATGTTCATGAAGTTCTTTGCACACAATATCACTCTTACATAAAGAGATATCACCAGCTTTATTCTTCACAGTTTCAGGCTCATTTAAAATAAGCCCTTTAGAGGGAGGGCCCTTGGTGACGTCATCAAGGGCAATTTACATAGAACCGCGCCATATCTGTCGAGACCTCACATACTAGATTAGTTGAAGATTGCCATTTTGTCTGCTAGTTTTACGAGTTTAGCGAGCGCTACGGCTACAGGCAGAGGCAGCTCACTCATGAAGTGTTGTGTTGTTTCTGCACACAGCACAAATCCCTCCACTTTCTCCCAGACAAAGAAAACAGAAGGACTGCGTGGCTCCGTTTCATTTTCGATGCCTGTGTCCTAGCAACAATCGGTTTCGTTCCACCTTAAAGGAAAACTGGAATAAGGAGCTGTGAATAAGGAGCTAACTTCAGCATCGTGGGGGATCTGTACACTGTCTGTGACAAGTCAGCAGATGATGGAGATGTACGTACTTTTAAATAATTTCTTTTGTGTTTCTATCGCAGTTTAGTTTTGTTACGAGCAGCGTAAGGGGTGGGTGGAGCATGGGATGAGGGGCTGTGGGCCAGCAACAGCTTATTTGCAGGAAAGGGACAGAGCCCTGAAACGGCCTGTTTTGAACGGGACTGAAACTGTGAAGAATAAATGATATCTCTTTATGTGAGAGTGATTTTGTTCAAAGAACTTCATGAACATGTTTTGTGTAGCCCATAGACCTATTGAAAAAAAAGTGAGTTTTGCATAATAGGTCCCCTTTAGTGTATATGGCTGGGATGACAATAAAGCTCTACTTACTTACTTACTTTTCAGGGAAAAGGCAGGCGTTGAAGATGCCTTCATGACTTATGAGGTGTATAAAGATGAGATTACCATGAGGCTGGTAGCAGAGGCCTGCGAGCTCCTCGGTAAAGCACACTGTCCTTTGACACTGGAGGTCAAAATAATATTTGATAATAATAGTGACAAGGTTTCTGTGAAGTGTACTTTTGTTAAACGTGAACTCGCCACATCCAGGAAAACAGCGCCCAGGGAGCACTGTGTGGAGACGGTACCTTACTCAAGGGAACTTCAGTGGTGCCACTTGCAGTGCTGGAATTCAAACCCACAGCTTTCTGATTGCAGGGACAACTCCCTAACCACTAGACCACCAGCTGCCCCTCTGTAACAATAAAGCCACACCACACATCTGGCACCCTTGTTGTGTGTTTAAACCATATTTGGACCAATAAGAGCTTTAAGTAACAGTTTGGGGAAAATGTGTTGTGGTATTAATTAGTAATTGCAAAAAGTTAATTATGAATTAAAAGTTGTGTTCTGAAAATAAATACACCCAAAATATTTGTATCTCAACGATCACAAAGCTAAACAGGAAGCATTTAGTATGTTAAAAATTATTATGTTAAAATGGCATTTTAACATTGTTTTACTCTGTTTATTTTTTATTTTTTCTAGTATAGTATGATGTTTTAATGGCAAAGGCACACTCAGATGACCCGGGTCCGATGCATTCAAATTTTGGAAGGAAATTTAAATATTTTGTTTTGGTGATGCTCACGTTGCGTGAACAGGAGCTGCTGTATTCAAATTATGCAAAAAATGCGTGTGCATGTAACATGTTAATATAGGCTACTATGTTACTATTGTGTGGATAAATATAAGGAGTTTCTTTCCTAAATTCTATATAACCAGTTACAAAATGGAATATCAGCTGACATAAAAAAACAAAACACATTTTTATTCCTTCCATAGAGGTAATGTTAATATTACTGATTTATAATTACAACAATAGTACACTGATTTATAGTGTTTATATTTAAATAAGTCCACTCTTGGCTGCATATTGAACGGAAAATAATGAAAATGACCTTTCATGCTCTTTAAAAGGTCATATAATGATCTATATGAACCCAATTCATCACTCTCACCCTGACCTGAACCCCAAACCATGTCCCTGAACCTGACCTGACTCTGACCTGAACCCCATTCCTCACCCTGACTCTGACCTGAACCCCGTTCCTCACCCT